>DWCF01004362.1:0-16697 GCA_018230265.1 Delias oraia
TATAAGAGACCCACCTGCTCCGTTTTCCGCTATACCATAAAAAAGTTAAATCTTTCTGAAAAAAAATTCAATAACTATAGTCTATGAAGATATATTTGAACCTAATTAAAGAAAATCAATACTAATTTGGATATATTTATGCGCATGCAACATAAGCATACATTTCATTCAATATTGTAATAATTTGTACGTATATGTAAAAAAATTAATAAAAAGTATGCTATACAATTTTTTTTTCGTATCTATAGATACTAAGAGTTTGATTTCGCTAATTTAATTTTAAAATTGAAAAATTCTTTCAGTTTGAATAGTCCGTTTATGGAAGAAGGCTATATACATTTTATATAGAAAAAAGATCCAATTATGTAACCCGAGGCGTGAAAGTTACCCAGCAAGAAGTCTTTTTGCTTGTATTATATGTTATTTTCTGATATTTAAAAATCCCAGTTAATAATATACTACAAAAAAACGTTTTGGGCCACATATTCTATCATGTATACAGATATAAAAATCCTGAATGGAGATTGTCCTCGAATTTGATTAGATAAAAGAATTACGCACATGGAGTAACTGCGCAACGCCAGGTCACAGTAATTTGTAAACAGAAGGTATTCGTAAAAGCTTATTTATCTTCAGTACATTTGCTTATATCTAATCGACATTGGACAATTTTGGGATTTTGACGTAATAATGAATTACTTAATTTTTTTTAGATGGATCAATACTCTCATTTACAGAATCTACACGTTCTTTAGAAATACACGTTGCGTTAGATTTTTTAAATTCAATTAATAAACCTCTAATACTTTACAAGTCAAAGATGGAGTCTTTACGGACGATTTAAGACTGTTTTCCATTTAATGTATGATTCATTGCATATGCAAATCTGTTAATGCCAAATCGTCATCCCCTAACAATGTCCGACTCCTCAAGTTCAAAAACACGACCCGGAAGTGATATTCACACATGATTCATCATTTCACAATATGATTCAATTTATTGTAATTTATCAATGTTTCTATGACTAACGATGTATTTGTCCACATCTTTTACATAAATTCCAAAGCGCATATGCAACTCGTGCATGCAAATCTATCAAACATGAGTTAAATTTGATATTATTGTAAACATGATGCTTTTTGACTGTATTAAATTGTTTCGCAATGAATCTTTTAAAGAAATTGTCCGTATTAGTGCGCACGACCAGCTATAAATGAACAATAGTTATTTTTAAGGTAAAGCGGATAACGGAGCAAGTGGGTCTCCTATATGGTAAGACAATACCGCTGCCTGTGGACAACTGGGCACATCCCGCACATTACTTGTGTTGCCGACTTTTTACGCCACTTAAGTGGAATTTTAAGAGCCTCTGATATCCTCACTCACTCAGCGAAACACACAGTTGGATTTATAAGTGAAGATATTTTTTAATTTTTTTCATTAATACACAATCCAATATACAAAAAAGTCATTGTGTGACAGAAACTAAAAAAGGAGTGCCTGCAAACCGAATATAACCATTGATTTGTCATCAGACCTCATCATAGAAAGGATTATGTATAGAAAATCCGAAAATGCGTACATGAAGATGTAAGAAATCATATAGGTTTAGCATTTGGTTCGTTTGTGGGTAGAAAGATCGTTGGTCGCGGTTTATCGCTGCAATCCGCGCTGACCCCGCGATATCCTCGATCTATATCGCCCCGCCCCGCGCCGCCGCCGCCAGCCGAAGGAATCTCGACCATTTCACTGGCTTTTTAATGTTTAGGTTCGCTTGAGACGGCCGGTGGGAACGGGAGCATGAATGGAATGGCTTGAATGAGCGGACTATGTCCCGCGGGTGATAAGCGCTATCGTGGAGGCCAGCTGACGGTCCGTGTTGACAAACCCTGTGCCACTTTCGTCCGTGCCTTCGCCTTATCAATTCTTGAACGACGTTTCAAACGTACTCCTTTTATTTCATTTAATTCATATACGCTCCATATTCCATACCGTTAAAGCGTCGCGTTGTCGTAAATGGTATCAGTTACCTACAAATACATAATTTAAGGTTCCTCGTTACATCTATAAATGTTGCAACAGAGCGTAGGTATCGTGAAGTAGAACATAATTCGTTTCTTGCACCTGTCAATTTAAATTAATGCCTCGAAAATCAGTAATGATTAAAAAGTGGAATGAAATTAACGTAATCGCACGATCTGGCAAGGCAATAACATGTATTCACAGCATAGGACCCTCTATGTAACAGGCATTCTCGGGTTCTAACGAGCCGGCTGCGCCCGCGCACCTGCCTAGCACGCGCCGCTTCTGCCCCGCTTTAGACTTCTTGCCACGTGGGGCAATCGCACAGTGACCGCTGCATCAGCTATTGGCCTTCGTGTGTCTAGATGCTCCAATGCTCTTTAAAGTGTCACTTTTTATTAAGTCTACATAACTTAAAGGATTTACCGCTAATAAAACGATTATTGGATAATTGCAAAATGAATATACGTTATGCCCATAAGTTAACATTACGGTTAAACTTATTAATAACGACTTATTAAAAACATAACATTAATATTATTGAATAATTTGTAAAGAAAGTTGCCCTTACAAATGTTAGGTTAGGTACCTTTTTGTATGGCTCTATTTGTAAAGGTTTGGCGCGTATTCGCCTCGAGTTTCGGTTGACAAAAACAAATGACAGTCATAATTTAGCCGTAGAAGACGATGATACCCGTGCAGAAAGTCACTAAAACTGAATAAGAACCATCCCCATGACGAATTTGTGAGAGTGATGACACCCTTTGTATATGCCTTTTGTCTAAAAAGCTCGTACAAACACATCCTTCAAATAAATTTACTTTTTTTTTTTGGTACCTATAGCTCAGTGGTTCGCAAACTTTTTGTGTTCAAGGTACATCTAAGCAAAGGTAAAATTTTAAAGGTACACCACAAAAAAAACAAACATCTTATAGACTTATCAATATTTGTTTATCAAGTACCAAACTGAAACAAAAGCTTCTCGCTCTTACGCTCGAATTACTGTATATGTACTCCAGTATTTTTCTTACCCTCACTTATTACTTAACATAAGTTTATCCGACAATCTTATTTTTCCGAGGCACACACTTTGCGGAACACTGGTATGGCTGACAACGGAGCAGGTGGGTCTCCTATATGATATGAAAACATCGCCGCCTATGAACAACCGCAGCACAGTCCGCGCAATGGTTGTGTTGCCGGCTATTTACGCCACTTAAGCGGCATTTTTTAAGGGCGTCGGATATTCTCACTCACTCAGCGAAACATATTAGAAGCACCGTTTCAAGTTTCCCACTACCATTTCACGCTGAATATTCTGTAACCCCGTGCTATCATTTCGGACGAGCCGGCCCAATTAGTGCGTCCGCATATGCTTCAGCATGGCTCTCCCATTATTAAGACACTCCCGGGCGAGTGTCTTAATAATGTGCGACAGTATTAAGACACTCGCCTGGCCACTGTTAAGCCCTTCCAGAGACTGAATAAATTATAATATATAATGGTCCGAACCGGGAATAGAATCCGATACCCCTCGCTTTATGATAGACTTATTAAACCACTTAACTATAAGGCTCTCTGGCAGAGTACTTTCATATTACCCCACATACGCTAAGTAATTAAATGGCCAATACTAAAAATTTAACTAATTTATTTAAATTTGATAGAGTCGAAATGTCAAACGTATAGAATTTCACCGGAGCCTACAGGGCTCTCAAAAAGCCGCCAAAGAGCATTTCTTTTATTTATGTAGGCATTCGGTCTATGAAGAAATCGGTTTTGGAAGCATCCGCATTCCACGACTAGGAATTTGGACCGATGTAATTATTTTACGGGAGTCTGATGACGTAACTGGTCACTACAGATTCACGTTGACTGTTGAATTGACATTCTCACCGACAGTCAGCATAGATTAAATTAATCTTGAACACAGACTAAATATCAGATGAAACTAAAATAAATTATAATTTATAACAAAGAATTGCAACGATGAATATATATTCTAAATTCTACGAATTTATCGCTTAATGTGAGTAATTTTTTATTATTTTATATTAAAATATTTATCTTAGGTAAGCACATATTTGATGTTTCGCTGCATGCACGAGTGACTGACATTACATATATTATAATACCTAAATACTTATTAATTACCTCACCCATTTTTATCCTAATTAAACAGTTTTTATATAATTTGCTTAGTTTTTAATAGTCTAGTCAAGTAACTAGTTGTTAATAACTGCTGTTAGAAATTATTTCTATGTATTTTCTTTAAATTAATCTTATAAGACAAAATGAGTCAATAATCATAAAACTTTACGTAATAACATATTTTGTGTTTAAATTTATGAATACAGTATTCTTATAGTGTTTGACTGCTTTATCTAACCACTTGGAAGTCATGTATTCATATTATTTTCTTTTAATTGCTTCTGTTTGTTATATATGTAAATAATATTGTTTCCCACCCTATTCCTAAATTATAAAGCGATTGAAATATAGGTTATATCGAAATAACTTTTTCTTATGTTATAGTGGACAACGGAGCAGGTTGGTCGTCAATAAGGAATACTGCCGCCCATGGACAACCGCGCAATAGCCAACGCATTGGTTGTGTGGATATCCTCCGATATCTTAACTCACTTAGCGAAACACAGTAGATGTATCGTTTCAAGTACAACTATCATTTCGCGCTAAGTATTATATGAGTCCGTGGTACCAATTCGGAGGAGCCGGTCCATTTACTGCGTTAGCATTATTCAGCATGGCTCTCCCACGGGTCTACTAAGTGTTTACTAAACTATTGAGACCTGTCGAGAGACCGAATAGATTATAATTTATAATTGTCCGGGTCGGGATTCTAACCCGATACCTCTCTCTCATGTCAGACTTAACTCTATTCAAACATCTCTCCTACAACGAAGATATGTTTCCTCGAAGAAAACCGATTTCGAAAGTCGACTCCTGTTTAATATGCGACGTCTAACTGTACCGAAAATTGTGATGAGGTAGACACCTGTTAGAATTAGTTGTGGCGATTGTTACGGCGGTCTTGCGCACGCGCAGGCATGCGGCCTGCCAGCATTGCCCCTCCCCCCACCAGCCCTAGGCACCATTCACCGGAATGCGGGTACGGTACTTTGGTACATTATCTCTAGATATTTAGTTTTTGGAACTTTGATTAATACTACTACGTTTTTGTAGCTGCGGCAACTTCGTGGCTGAATTAGCGCTTACTAGATACCTCAGTTAATTCTTATTTTCTTGCAGCTAGAGCCTTGTGAAATGTTTAATTCAATTATAGAAGCCTTATAGTTCGCTAACTGCTCCCAACCATTTAAACTGTAAGTGCTAAGAAAGTCGGCCTATGAGGCCTTCAAAAACTTCATATTAAGCAGATGAGATTGTATGAGATAACCTCGTGGTTAATATTGCTACGTATTAGTCTGAGAAATTTGAGATCTCAATAATATTGTAGATACTTTTGACTGTGGCATTACCTTTAGCATCGCATTCCGTGCATAAGACAATAGTTTAACGAGTTTAAATTACGCTCCTGTAGCAGTACGCAGAGATATAACGGTGGGCCATGTCTTGGTAGCAATGTAAGCAGAGTTAGAGAAATAGTATACGGTAGGGCGAGAAGCATGTTTGGAATGTGCGGCTATCGGCGCCGCGCCGGTTCACAAATAGAAGGGCTCGCAATGCATGCGTTGTCGTCGCGAGCATTCCATTGCCTAGTGAAGCCTACTAAATCATCGGCCATCATACTCGGCGCTTCATCATCATCATTTCAGCCGTAGGACGTCCACTGCTGGACATAGGCCTCCCCTTCGGACCTTCATGCATACCTGTCGGAGGCGACCTGCGACCTTTATAAGGTCGTCTGTCCAACTTATGGGTGGACGTCCTACACTGCGCCGGTTGGGCCGTGGTTACCACTCTAACACTTTTCGGCCCAATCGGCCATGGTCATTCACTCGGCCATTAATTTTACTACTTCATAAGTTTTCTCACCTATACAACAATTAAAAAGATAGGATTTATGTCTTTAAATTGTAACAGCTTACAAAGATCTTAAAATTATGTAATGTTTTAATCCTCTCGGCTATTGTATAAATAAAACAATAAAATATACGTTTACCTACTTGATTCATTTATCTCTCTGAAATATATTTACTATTTTGTTGTTTAATTTTTTTTAAATAAACTTCTTACTTCTTCTTACATGAATAGAATAATGTATTGATTATATGTCAATGTCAAAATACAGTATTTGACAGTTATCACGTGCTCTTACAGCCCTTATAAACATTCTTATATTTTCGATTTGGCAGTTTTTGCTATGTTTAACCTAATTTTTTGTAAGTTGTACATCATTTAGATATACATTAATAACCAATGAATCTAGATTTTGTATTGTATATACAGTTTATGGCCGATTTCTTCAGAATCAACTTTCGTTTGGTAAAAATGAGACTCCGATTGTAGTGTTTACACTCTTCGCCTGGGGTGTGAATGACATCAGGAAGGGTACAAGAAAGCGGTTGGGTTCGGTGACCCTGGCCGGACGTCACGGTTGAGGGACGAGGGCACGGAGCCACTCGCCCTTTTCCTATTCCCGTTCTAATTACACCCGAATGCGGAGATCATTCCGAGGCCACGTGCAATCACAGCTCTGTCGTTTCACATAACCTCTCTCCTCTCTCCTCGTTCACTCCTTTTTACGGCATTTTCATTATTTTTTTACGCTTTATTGTGGTTCTGTTAATGATAAAAAATATATATATTAGTTAAACTATGTGTAAATTAACCACTATTACTTTTTAACTATTAGTTTTAGTAAACTGTTTATAGTTCATTATTAATTATATTACGGTTTACAATATTTTTATCTTGTTTTGTCTGAATCCAAAGACGACCTAACTTTTTAATACTCTTCTATTAGTGTTCTGAAGTTGGTGTTGCCATTTTAAATACGATTTAAGAATAAAGAAGTACTTAAGAATAAAACAGATAATTGATATTATTGATAAAAAATCATATTGTTTTAGGTGAATATTAATAAGCTGTAGGTATGCTACTATCATATCTACCAGATTATATGTTACTTTTAATACAATTTCTTAAATTGATAATATAATACTTACTGCTTTTAAGCTTTTTTATACGAATTAATTTGTATGAGTTAAAATGTTAGCTTACTTTAGTATAAGACACATTCTACAAAATAAGTGGGTACCTACCTACCTGCTTCTTAAATTAAATGTTATACAATTATAATAATATCTTGCAATATTTTTATATCAAATATAACCTCAAATAAAAATTACAAATGCGTTCAAATAGAAGGTGATTCTTTATAATTATCATTTATTTGAAATTTTTGTTTGTTTTTGTGTTTACTTAGTTCCAATTATAAGATTACGATATCTATTAGACATTTTTCTGTCAAAGAGATATTCACCGAAATATTACCTACCTATTATTTACCTATATGTTGTAAAGTAACATATAAAATGTATATCTCGTACTTAAAGCGAGACGGAGATTAGATTGGCTCTGCCCTATTTCCAGATAACTATCGGATTTCGAAAACAAATATATTATAAAAACATTAATATGCCTACAAGAAATTGGACAGTATTCAAACTTATTAATAAATAAAATAATAATTGATATTTTAATTTAAGTTTTAACCGTTTTGACGAATGCACAATTTGAGTGCATTATGTTTCTATATTAATAATATGAAAGCAATGAATCGTGAAAAGAGAAGAAATTATTAATTTTAAAGTGTTTTTATACAATAAAAGATAGTAAAGGTTGCATTTTCAATATTGTGAACGAAATAAAAAAAATGTATGGTGTGACGGGTACGAGTGGCCACGGTCCCCCAAACGCACAAAGTTTGCTGCGTCTGGTAACATTAAAAGTCACTTTTCGCGCACTTTTTTGACACAGATATACACCTCAACTCAGCGCCTATCGTATTTAATTTAAAAATTCAACATTAAAAAGTAATAAATATTAAAAAATCACAGTCTCGCACACCCCTTATTTCACAGTTCATAGACCAAACAGAAATTGACAAAAGTACAACTTTTGGCATTTATAAATGAGTTTTTATTATGTATTTAATTAAAATTGTTAAGTGGAATTGTATTTTATTAAAAAATAAGATAAATTATATATTTTTTCATTTTTTACACATTAATGTAGGTACATTTTTATGATTCAGTAAGATGAAAGTGCTCCTCGTCCAAAAACAATATTTTGCGACTTTTCTTTTAATTTGCAATAAATTTAAATATTTGGATTTTGTATAGTTATAAAAATAAATTTAAACAATACAGAAAACAAATATTAAGAGTTTTTTGTAAATTCATTACATAAATTAGTTTCCCTATTACAAAATAGATATAAAATAATTCATTTAATTATTTTTTTTAATTATTTTCCATTTTAAAAAATTTAATACTTTTACTAATTGTGATTTTTTTTTCCTGTTTTATTTACATATCAAGATTATAATATTTTTTATTGCAAAATAGCTTTACACACATATAGAATAAGGCTTTTGAATTGATAATAATTACTAATATATTTTGTTAAGTATATATTTGTAAGTGTTACCACTTAATATATTCGCCATTTGTTTTAATAGTGTTTCATTCATATAATTATTTGTTTTAGTTACATTTAATAAATAATAAACAGAGAAATAATATTTATTATTGCAATAATGTACATAACTTAAAAATAAACGATTTATATATCATTTAAACTCAATAACTAATCTATGCATGTTTTAAATTAATTTATAATGAAAGATTATGTTATTTATATTTATTTTATTCAATAAAAATACATTAAAAACTTTAGGAAGGTAGGTGGAATTATTGTTAAGCGTGGGACGGTAGTTGCAGATACGAATCATGCTCAACACTTGCCTGTTAAGAATGTTTAAACTTTTTTTTAATAAATTAGACGCGTATGCGATATATATTTTTATATTTAAATGTTACTTTTATTAAAGACATTATACTAAAAACTCCTACTCAAAAGGAGAATTCAACAATTTTGGCTTCTAAAACTTGAAGTTTAATTTCATCTTAGCTATATGTCATACATTATTATTGTCGATATATCATCGAGATACTTTCATAGACACTTTACAATTATATACATGAGTGGAATTTTATTTTATAATAAACTAACAAAAAGATATATCTAAATATGCCAAATATTGTTTACAACTCGTTGCGCTTGCAAGATGATTCTATATCGTGATTTGTAGTCACAATACTTATCTAGCTACTCATTTCAACTGCTGTGACACTTGGCACCAACTCGTCGAATATCTACTGTTATAGGTTTGACAATTCTAGTAATCAGAATATAGTTAGATGTGTTGTTAAAGTATGCGAGGGTTGGTTCCGTTGATCATTGTGAGTAGCAATCGTAACGTTGGAGATCTCAGTAAAACACAATTCCGTCAAAAGTCGTCAAGCACGGCTCAAGAGCGCGCAGCGGCGACGACAAGCGGGCAATTTGCGGGGTAGCTGCGGCTGTGTGCGTGCCTGTCGCATTCGCGATTCTCTTGTATGAGTGCACGTAGAGTGAAGGTCGAATATTTTGTCCCTACTCCTCGGTTTATTGGTGTTCACGAGTCGGCACTGTGATAATGAGGGTTCCCCGTCTCGCTCGCACCGCAGCCGCGCGCCCCGCCGCGAGCGAGATGGCTAGAACCGTACGCGTGCGCCGGAGCCTCCGGCGGCGCCGGCGCGGCCTGCCCTCTTCAGTTTCCCCGCGTCAGGGAAATAGCTTGCGCGTGTTTGTGCCGGCTCGGCTCGAGTCTTCCGAGCGCTCGTCGCACACGAATATTTTTAGATAATACACAGTGTGAAACATTTCTTAACAATATGCTCAGTGATTGCGTTCACTTTTGTGTATAGCGGTGTAAGCGGGCACCGGCGAGCGGACTAGTGGTGGAGCAGGCCACCCCGGCGGCGGCGCGGCGCCGGCGGCAAGACGTCCCGATAGGTAAGCTGCGCAATTCCTGCGCGCGCGCCGCCATATTCCGCGGGAACGTCACTTCCGCCTCCGGCCGCGCGCGGCGCTCGGGCTCTGGGGCTCGGGACCTGGCGCTGCTGGAAGCCCCGTCGACAGCGCGCAGTACCCGCTCGGCTGCGGCGCCAGGCCAATGGGCGCCGCGGACGGCTCCCGATTCATGAAATGTCGGTCGCTCCATTCACGCCGCGGCGGAGCGCTCGCCACACGGACCGTTCACTCATGAGCCTCGCGTCTTCGAATATTCATGTCCTCATCGATAACACCGTAACCTCTTGACTTCTTTTAGTATGATCGTGCGTCTAGTGAACATCACTCGTTCTGGCCGGACTTCGTTCGGAGTGCTAAAAGCAAAGTGTGTCGCGTCAACTGGACAGTTCTCCGTACCCGTTGCGCTGTGGATATTGTGTGCAGTGTTCTCGGGACTTGATCCGCTCGACTGGAATAGCGCAGGACACCCCGTAAGGCTACCACTCTCATATTATCTACACGCTTTGCAGTTGGTGAGGGCTGACTTTTGAACGCCGCCGCCGACGGTTGACAATTTAAATGAACGTACTAACGCAACCGCTTTGTACTTTGAAATTGAGAACGTTACGCAGATAAGGGGAAAGCATGTCCGCGAAAGATATTGGCGGTAGTGTCGAGACGATAAGAATCGTTTGACATGCGTAGGCCATAAGTGGAAACAATGAGATGTGTAGAGCGTTGTGGTTTGTGGTGTTATCGACAGGAAATACGTCACTGGCAGACCGTGACGTTGCGAGCGCCCGCGCACCGACGGTCTAGCTCTGCTACATCACCCTATGTTCATTGCCCTCGGAATACCCACATTTCATCTCAATTAGGTATTAAAAACACCAATTTAAATTGATTACTCCTTGTAAAGACGTAATGTTTTATTAAAAGACCTCTGAAGATTATGTTCATTCTCGCTTGTCGTTTTATTTTGTCGATAGTGCTTGTAGTAAGGTCTCGCATATGTTATTAACAGTAAGGATTTTATATTGCTAACAATTCATTGAAATGCCTATCTTAAATGTAACAAAATCACACATTGAAGAAATGAGTGCGGCGCTACAACAAAAAGCACTTCCGAATGTTTCACTCATTAATTCCATCACATGACTTGCCAGAAGACATTGTTCCGTCATAAACGTCTAATAATAGTTGGAAAAGCGCTAGATAAAGTTATGACTGCAAATAAAATATTTTCGTTTCGCGAATGAGTCAGGTCTACGTCAGAGGCAGCCGATCATTGACTCAGCCATGACGTCTATTCCCCACTGAGCACCCCATGCGCAGCCGAGGCCTTCGGCGTCCGTTGATCCGGCGCACATGGGCGCAGTGACGCCGCCCACTGCGCGCCTCCGCTTCCGTTGGCCGCGGCGTGGGCGCACGTTTCACAAGCGCTTCCTTCGGCACTTCCTCCGGCTGGCGGATGTGTCGGCGCGCCTCGGCGCAGAAGCGTCGAGGCTTGGGCGCTCGCAGCGGAGTGAGCCGTGAGCATGCAGAAGGCCGGCGCCACGTAGGCGGGTGGGACAGCGAGCCGGGGCCGCTTCGCACGTTTCACTGTGCCAGTTCTCAGCCCCACGATAAGCCATTAAGGGTCGCTTCACAAAAAGCGATCATTATAAAGGTTGTATAAAGAAAGACTGCACCGGCGCCGATCCTTCCCAGAACTGGGCTCATTCTTATTTCGCGCTCCCGCCTTATTCAAGGCCGTTTTTGTTCGGTTTTGGTCATTTTTTTGACGGGAGCGGTACTTGTGTGAGAGTTTCAAGGAAAAAGCTTATTGGGTTTCGTATAGGAGCGGAGCTTATCTCGGGCGGCGATCGCAGCGCGGCCGGGCCTGGGAACGCGTCAAGAGGTATCGCGAGCGGACCGTTAGCCGACTGGCACGCCGCGGCGCATTCCATTCCTAGCTACCTACCTACCACCTACCACCGACTTGCCGTCGGCTTTCTCGCTTTGTGACGTCACTCCTAGATAACGCCTTCGCATTACTCACTAGCAAAACTCATGTCCCACGACACATAGTATACTGCTACAAATAATATCAATTAAGCATATAACTCCATTCAATGCTTACATGTATAAATATTTAATTTAAAAATATAAGTAGCTAAAACATTCCTTGTTTTTTTATAATCTGTGACTAGAGTACCTAATCAATTGTCAATAACTATGTAGTCATGTTATTTATGTGCATTTTTAACCAAAGAGTTTTTACTTCATACATAATATCTATAATAATTTAATCAGTAAGTGTTGGTAGTATTCTGCGCTAAAATTGTTCTCACAGTGATACTGTGGTGTCGTGACACTTCCCACAGATTGTCTCGACTCTTGGGAAAAACATCACGTCAAATATTCCCAATATAATTTAAAGTCATAATATTTATCTATGTGAATGAATAGTTAGAGATTCTAATTATGTTATTCGATAATTTTTCAGGAATGGCAACATCGGTGACTGAAATGGCGCGTGATTTGAAAAACGAACGTTGCACGTGTTTGAAGAACGTTTGAAAGCAGACAAAATAGTTATGTAAGTAAGGTTTTATTTATTTATTATTAATCTATCAACATTAAAATTAAAAGCTATTCATAGGTAGCTGCTAATTATATTGTTTAGTAATTGTGGGTGGGATGGCGGGTCACGGGCCCTTATTTAGGGCAAGGGGAAGCTATAAAACCGTCGCTGTGAACAATGGTGCGATAAGGTGCACCGTAATTGTACGATAGCCCTTCAACTCTTTCCCGTCAAAATTATACCTACCTCTCTAGATCTACCTCTATCTGTGGCTTCAATTAATTACAAATAGATTTCTTTTCGTTGAAACAAATGCTTTTCAATTCTCGATGCAGGCTGACAAAGTAGGCGTAACTGAATGTTATTGTTTAATATCCAAATGTTGTAATTATTAATTGTTTGGTCGAAACTAACAAAACTTTGATATACCTACCCCGAGTACATAAGCAAAGAGAAGTCGCAATCGCCTGCAGTCTATTTGTAGATCTAGGCATTTGGCAACACGTTCGCTTGACGGTAGGTCGCTTGACGATAGTGCGGAGCTCGAAGGAGAAAAAGAGGTTGGTGTAACGCAAACCTTATCGGTCATTGACCTTCACACCTAAACTGAGCCTCCCATCTGCGCACGCTACTTACGAAATTTCAGGGACCGAAAACGGTCGTGCTATTTTGAGCTCTGATTCCTCATATAAAACAATTCGTCTAGACTGATCGCATCAATTCTGTATGAACAGCAAGACCGGCTTTCCTTGCCGGAATCAGATCTGTAATTGGAAATTTAAAAACAGTATTTACATTATAATTACTGTATGTTACTTTCCTTACCACTAATGACTATTAATGCATAAAATTTTGTTTGTTACATATACACTCAAAAAGAAATGTAACGATATAGGTGTTTAACAAATAAACAAACCAGACCCAATATTAGGTACTAAAATAGTAAAGTATACGACTGAAAGTAAAGCGGAGAATTGTTTTAATAATAAAATTGCGAACGAAAAAAGAGATTAATATTGGAGAAGAAATGTAGGTATGAAACTATTTTTCTTACAAAATATTATTAAAATAACCACTTCTGCTTGAATGGCACATAATATATACGTAATTAAGTGGATTATCGTGGTATTTCGAACAATGGGCGAGCGTTAGCAAAGTAAATCAGCCAATGGGGACATGGCCCAGTTAGAGAGAATCTGGACGTCAGGTAGGCGCCGACGGAGCCTTGAACTCGTATGGCGCACAATACACACGCTGTTACAAACTCGAACTGTCACCTCAATTCGATTTTCTCGCATTTCAGTAAAGCATTTCATATACTATACTATAAATTATTATAGTCATTCCAGACATTTAAGCAGCAGTAACAAATTTTATCTTAAGCTTTTCGCATTATGTAATCAGATATTAGCTTTGTTTTTGCGACAAACGACTGTATTAGCGGTTCATCGATGTATTAATCTATTTCTCGTTAGCTGTATAGTGGAGGAATGGTTTAGAGATATAGAATGGAGTTGATATTTGCATTTTGTTTGGTGAGGCCTTCGTGTGACAAACGATCTCGTCAGCTGTTTCACACCTTGCGCAAGTACCTAGTGAGTGCGACTAATTTCGGTGTCGCCTATTTCTACTTGTTGACTTTACCGATAATCGAAATATTCGTGACGTGCCAGAGTGAGCTGTGTTGCGGTGTGCATAGTGGCGATGTCGGCGCGACAAGGCCGACAGAATTTGGGGGGCGGCGCGGGTCGTGGCCTCTTGAATAAAACATGCCGTGTTGCGGCGCCACTTACCTACTGTATCGCTACACTGAAACAATACACGAAATCTATCTTCTAGGGCAGGGCTACCTCTCTTTTTTATGCTATAATGGATAACGGACCAGGTGGGTCTCTCTGTGGTAAGAGAACACCGCCGCCCATGGAAAACCGCGCCACAGTTGCGAATTGGTTGTGTTGCTAGCTTTTTACGCCATTGAAACGCGCTCCGATATCCTCACTCAGCGAAATACAGTAGAAACACTGTTTCAAGTACAACTACCATTATACGCTGAATATTTTATGAGTTCATGGTCACACTTCGGACATATTCTTCAGCTTGGCTCTCCCACGGGTGCCAAACTAGCTGCGATTCTTACAAATCAACAAAAACCCAATTAGATATATCGCATCAATACGTGCTTTCATCGTGAGAAGATTTATACCAACTGCGTACTATAATAAATATTACATGAAATTAAATGTAAAAACAAAGGCGTATTTCTTGAATTGTCAATTGTTAAGAATATTTCACCTAAAGCGGTTGGGATACTTCTTTAAACAAAGTTTAAACTAGAAAAATGTAATAATATCCAAATAGAATGTTAATATCATCTCTCTGGATTATTTATTAAAGCACACTGAAAGATTTATACACACACGAGTACAAAAAGGAATTGTAAAAGTATACCGTTTTGGAGACATAAATTTCAAATAAGAGTTTGCCTTGTTCACAAAGACAGCTAGATAATGCAGTTTTGTAACAATGTAGAAATTTCTCTATGGTTTAAGTGTGATTTATATTTCGTACGTTCAACAATTTATATTTTCTTTCAAATTTATATAAAAAAATTCTTACGACTTCCTCCCTCCCCCTTAATCAACTAACACTACTAACATAACTAACTACTGGAAATAAAAACAGTATTATAATATATTTAATATTAAAAAAAAGTATAATAAAACAATAGTTAATGTAAATCATAAGACTTATTAATGATTATTACACTTTATGGTTAGTAATAGGAAATGCTTGCTTTTCTGAGCATAGTTGCTAAAATCAAGGCTCCAGGCGTCGCGACGCCCAGTTTGGGAAGCCCTGCTGTAGTTTGTTAAGTGTTGCTAGGAAGTTTTAAATAGAATTGGGACGACCAAGAATCGATTAGGTGCAGACTTGATGACATAGGTTCATTGGCTTCAAAAAGTTGGCAACCCTATCTAGGCACATTTCTGACTTTGCGAGACTGCGCCCTGAAAACTAACTGTGTCGTGCGTCTTTTCCATCTGTTCGTCTACTTTGTAAGTCAATATTGACATTAAATTGCTTTCAATAATAATTTAATTATATATAAAAATGTTAGCCGCAATTTCATACGCGTGGGAATGAAATTATATGCAAGAATCTCGTATAAATTTCTATATATCAATCATTTTATTTATAAGGCTTTTACATTTACATTTTTTGTGAAAACAGGCAACCGAGCAGGAGGCTCACCTAGAGTAACCGCTCTTCCGCCCATGGACACTCACAGGCCGCGCTTCGATGTGGATGCGTTGCTTATCTTTTAGGCAAAGGTACGATCTTTTTTTAAAGGTGTCCATTGACAAACCATGTCACATTGGTTTACAATTACAAACTCATATTTTTAAGACACTTATTTCTTTAAATTTAATGTCTTTTAATCATATATACCTTGTATAAGATTTACAACGAATTACGAGAAAAACCTTTTCATATAACGTAGTAATTGAATTTTATAACCAAAAATCAAAAAATATAAAAATATAATTCATATCAAAAAAATGATTAATATAATTTATTCGAGCATTTGCCATGGCGAGAAGAATTTTTAGAAAAGATTCAGTGTTAATGAGTCTAATTTAAGGTGATTTATTTAATTCTTCATATACATATATACAAATAAAATTAAAATGTATTATAACTGCATGTACATACTGGTCATGAAGTATGATTATTTTGCTTATAAATAACTCTAAGCCATAGAAATACCAAAAATCACATAGACATAGGCTTGTCTAGTTTTTTATAAAAAACTTATACTGAATGACTTTAGATTATATATCTATATATTTCTTGAACATCGCTATGTACTTAACATTACATACATGATATTGGTACAAAAATATTTTAGCTTCAATAACAAAAGAAAATATATAAACACTTCCAAGAATTCAAACATTTAAAATTGCTTATGAAAGGAATGCGAGTAAATATTTTTATTGTTAATAACAATGTTATGTGATACCTTTTCCTTTGAGTTATTATACTACTCATGTAGTAAATTAGC
>DWCF01004363.1:0-16696 GCA_018230265.1 Delias oraia
TTCGTATCGGATCATTTCGAAGATCAAATTAAATTCAGATTCTGACAAATATTTGATGAATTTACTCGCTAAAACGTATAAGCAAAAAACGATTTTATTTAAAAATTTTGATAGCTCTATTAAAAAAATAGCTTATGAGTAATTATTTAAGTCATCAATCATGTTCTTAACACAGAATTTTATGCATATTATAACAAAATATTTAATAAGACATGATAGCCTCGTAGCTAAGTGGTTTGATAAGTATACCATTAAGCGAGAGATCGGATTAAAAACCCTGTCCGGACTATTATAAATTACAATTTAATTTATAATTTCTTGATAATGTAGCACCAGTGGCCATGCTGAAGCATATGCTGACGCATTAATTAGGCCGGCTCGTCCGGAATACTCAGCGTGAAACGGTACTTGTACTGTGTTTTGCATTATGATTGAGGATATCTAAGGCCCTTAAAATGCCGCTTAAGTGGCGTAAAAGGACGGCAACACTACCAATGGGTGAACTGTGGCGCGGTTGTTCGTGGGCGGCGGTGACTCTTAACATATAGGAGACCCGCCTGTTCCGTTGTCCGCTATACTATAAAAAAAAGATTTATTTAATCAACATATCGGAACATCTGTTTAAACTTTAAAACCCGGGCCAAAAAGCCTCTCAATTCTGACCTAGATTCTGGAATGGTCAAGATAGGTTTAATTTACGTCGTTCGCCGAGTTTGAGCGCTAGCGAAATATTAATACTCAATGTTTACGTTAGGTTCTCTCAAACTGTTAGAAAAATATCAAATGTTGCTTTAGGTCGGTCAACTTGGCTGTGATATCCTTTAGGATATATGCAAGAATTTGTATAGGTAATGAAATATAGAATTTTTGATGTTGGCTGACATTATGCGATTACTGATTACCATAACTTTGATGTCTACATATTGAAATAATAAATTTCACCCTTGGGAGAGTGTTTATTATTTCATTAGCATTATATTATTAGCTAACGCACAAATTGGGCGAGCTCGTCCGAAGTAATACAAAATATTCAGCGCGAAATGGTAGTTGTACCTGAAACGACACTTCTATCGCTATGTTTTGCTGAGTGAGTGACGACATCGGACTGTGGTGCGGTTGGTGATGTGCGGTGATGTTCTCTTGCCATAAAGCAGACCCACCTGCTCCGTTGTCCGCTATACCATAAATAAAAAATATTATATGCCCATTATTATTAATAGATACAGAAATATATCTATTTTATAAATTTATTATAAAATAGAAGACGCTGTAGTAAACTAACATTTAAAATACGCAATTTTTTTTTCACATATATAAGAAGTAATATTAGCTTGTAGCGATTAGACGACACATTCAATTAAAACACAATTGATTTTCTCTGTAAGAAAAGATCTATTCTGTTAAATTACACGTATGTTACAACAATTCACAAAAATAACCCCTAAGCTTTAATATCCTCTAAGATTAAGCAGTAACAAACACAATATTTACATGTAAGAAAAGAAACGACATTGAATGTTAATTCAAAATGTCGATTTAGAAGTCATTTAATTTATATGCCTTGTTTTCTATTAGTTTTAATCAAGATCTCTCGCTTCATGGTTCACTTTTAGAACAAAATAGGCTCTCTAAAATTATAAATTAAAGATAATTATATTTTTCGTTACATATAAAATTTAAATTTAAGAACGCGCGGTGAAATTATTTCACAAGACTAAAATGAGAAAAACATGTGTTTGTTTTAGGAGATGGATAAAATATTGTAGTTATTGAGTTGCTTTATTTTAGTCGAGATGTGACGATAGGTTAGTGTATATCGTGGGAGTAACATGTGCTATAATTTATCACCCACTGCAAAATATTCGCGTGCAGATGCCACTTTACTGAACAATTTAAATGGAATAAAGTATATATTGCTGTGTAAATTTTAAAATATCGCATTTTTTCTTTCGACAATTAATTTCCTGTTTGAGAAGACACACCAAATTGCTAATGGTTTTTTAAAATTCTTATCGATTTGGAAAACTAGCAAATTTTTCAGTCATTTGAGCGTTGTAATTTTAGACCCTATAAATTGGTGTCTCGTTGCCAAATAATCTTATAAGCATACGACGAATCGATCCCGGTCCGAATAAATTTATGATTTATTCGGTCTTTAGAAGGGCATGATAGTGACCATCCGGAGTGAGAATCTTATGACTGTCATTTTACGTGGGAGAGTCATGCTGACGCACTAATTGGTCCATCTCGTCTGAAGTAATATCACCGGCTCATATAAAACCAGCATGAAATAATACTTGTACGCTTTCGCTTTTTGAGAGTCGATATTGAAGGCCCTCATAGTAACATCGGTTAATCGACGTAAAAAGCCGGCAACACAACCAATGCGGGCTTGTTTGTCTATGAGCAGCAGTGATCTCTTACCAAAGATGACACGCGCCAGTGCCGTTGCCTTACTTAAGCAATTAATATATAAGTATTAATTATATATATATAGATGTTATTACATAGAAAAAATTTATAAAAACTTTTGAGTATATAAACTTCTTTTGAACACTTCCGTTTAAAATCGATCGAGATATTTACAACCACTGTTCGCGCAGCCGTCAATTTTTATGTACCGTAATTGCCGACCAGCCATGTTAATTGTTACTAATAGACAAATCAAATCCTAGTCTCAGATATATAATCTGTAATAGAGGTGTAACATTAGAAGCATTTTTAACCACTTACGGCCAATAAAAGACGATTCGTAATAACCACCCAGCCATAAAGCGAAGTTATTATTATATAATTTGTAAACTGTATTTACGATCTCTCAATAAATTTTATAGCCGTATTGATTTATTGCGCTCTCAGCCCTTAGTGCTAGGCATCTATAACGTTTTATATTAGTGTAAATTAGAAGGTAATAATGTGGGTGTTTTATCTATAGTTAAGTCTTTACAGCCTAGATGGAGAAAGATTGATAGGTGTTCACATGTTATACTTTTAGTACTAGAAGTTTATTTTTCGTATTTTTTTCATTTAATATCAATTACAAATTTTAAAAAATAATTAAGAAAAGCACTGCGTTAATATTTTAATTATACGACTAACAGATTTCTGTTATTCTTACAATTGACGTGTCTTTGAAAATGGAACACACTTTTTTTAATTATCTGGGTGATGGAATTCGCTCCACTTGTCTCTCGTAAAATGGAAACTCTTTAAACTTATTGTAGTCTTTTGTTTGTGAAAACAAAATACAGCCAAAAATAAATTAAAACCTGAAGCCATGTAGTTTAAGTAAATATTGGTATTCTCTGGTTTGACAATGGCTGCACTGTATGAGATTTAATAGAATGTCACAGCAAAAGTTACTTGAGAAGAAATACAATACAATTTACAAATAAACCAGTGTCTTGGTATTGAATGTTATGTCATATGTTTTATTTGTATTATTTTCTATCGTTTAGTGTGAATTTGTCTATCGTTTTGTTATATTAATGTTATCTGGGAAAAACCTATTTTAACATAAATTAATAATATTTTCCCATTGCAAATACTTACGTAGCATATTATAATCTTTAACAATTTCAAAAACTATACATACCCCTTTAAATTTTATGCAAATACACAGGGAAACGATTAGGAGGTTCATCTAGGATAAGCGATGGGCAGAGCCCATGGGAAACTGCTGGCTCGCGGCAACGCAGCCAGCCGACCTCTTATGGATAGGTACGCTATTTTATTGAAGGTCTCCAAGCCGTATTGGACTGGAAATACATCTGCAGGCAGATTTAAAAAACGTAGAACTTCTCATTATGGATATCTGATAATTGCTTAGATTATATTAATTAAATATTACATTTTGATTGTTTAATATATGTATATGGTTTGTAAATGTAATTCTTATATAATTGGAAACTATTTTATCAATACTTGAAAACAATATATGTAACACAAGCTGTGGTATATATGTTTTTATAAAGAATTTCTGAAACCAAATAACATTTCTACATAAACATAAATTTATGCTGAGTGCTGAACTGTTCTTTTATAAAAAACACGCCTAGTAAAGAATGTTTGAAATTTCTATGTTTTCTCGTAAACATGTATCGCTTAGGCTAATGTATTCGATTTTTTATGAGTCACAGGTGTGAGGGGATACAAGGGTGTGGAGGGACTCAAGTTAAAGCAAAAGTGCATTTTGCCATTATAGCAATAGAAAAGTAATCTTTTATATAATATTTATTATGTATACTAACTCGAAAATAAATCTGTAATTATACGAATCGAAATTCGTTATACAATTTCGTTCGCATGGGAATTTTAAACAAATTTGAATAGTAAAAAATAGCACTAAAATTGCAATTTCGCTTGCTGTAGATAAAAGAGTATAAATATGTGTTCAATGATAAAGTAATATTATGTCAATTATTGAGAAATAGTATTAAAAAAGCTTCCATTTTTTATTTTATAAGAAAATAAATACCTTTATATTGACCAGTTAATTGAAATTGTAATTGAGATGTACTCAGTCATTCTTTAAACTAGTATAGATTGGTAGTTTTAGTTTGCTTGGCTACCATTATGAGACTCATAGAAACCTCCATAAAAAATACCGCCCTAGATTGGCATATAACGAGGAAAAATGGTTTTGGAAAGTTTTGTTTCTAATGTTTTATATGTAGTTATCAAATATCCATTTAAAATGTTTATGATTATATAGCTTTTATGAACAATATTATTAAAAAGACAATTAGTTTTCATTACAGCTTATAAAGTCGTATACAATTTATTATAAGCACATTCTATTAGAAATATCAGTATGGTAAACGTTTGTGTTTAAAAAAACACATGTATTCATCCGATATTCATCCATGTAACAGTCCGATACATTTTTCTCGGTCATTGGTTTTCAATACGACGTGGAAAAGGCTACGATAGAACTGAACGTAAACCATTTGAACAGCCTCCATAAAAAGTAAAAGAAAATAGCGGCCTACTTACAAAAAGTCAGGTGCTCGTGAACACCGTCATTAATTTCCATTCAATGTCGAATCAGATATAATATCGGCCTTCGATATCGTTTTGTATTATTTCCTCGCATTTTTCTAATGCTACTACGGATTTATTCTCTCATCGGATGACCTTTCGTTTCGTTCGCACGATTCCGTTCCAATTAAAGGAACCCTTTGCTCAATCAAATCTAAGATAAACCGAAGCTATTAATTGATGTTCGTATTTTAAAAAGCCACAAGCTGAGCGCTCTTTTTTATTTTACAGCGGACAACGGAGCAGGTGAGTTTTCTATATGGTAAGGGAACACCGCCGCCCATGAACAACCGGGTTAAAATTTGCGGTTTGGTTGTGTCTTTGGTTTTTACGTCGCTTAAGCGGTATTATTTCAAGGGCCTTCTATATAATACATCACTCAAAAAATTCATTACTAGAACTGTTTAACGCTGAAATTATGTGACCCCGTGGTATCACTTCGAGTCGCTCCAGTCAGTACGTAAAGTTGCAAACGGAATAACTCATATCTTATCTGAATTCGCTGTATCCTTTCTAATATTAAACTTACGTTAAGATGCCGGGAATGAAAATATTTAATTAAAACGTTCTACACTTATGTAAATGTAACAAAATGTTGGGTCCTGATTTAAACAAATTAACCTACAGGCGAGCGTGCCTTCTTTTAAAATCCACGACACGATTTCTATAAAACAGCCAAGCAGGTTTCACATGTAATTTTACCTTAGAATAAACAATTTATCGAATAAATTAAAACTAATATTATTTACATAAATATATTAAACTTTATTATTATATTTCTACTTATAAAAGATTATCATTTTCAAAATTGTTTTACTTAAACGATATCAAACTAACCTTTTGAGAGTCTCGTAGCTTAATGATTTTAAAAGTGTACCGTAAAGCGAGAGGTATTGGGTTCGAAACCCGGTCCGAACAATTATAAATTATTATTCAGTTTATAATTTACTCGGTCTCTGGAAGGGCTTAACGGTGGCCGGGCCAGTGTCTTAATACTGTCACTCCCTTGGGAGAGCTATGCTGCAGCATATGCTGACGCATTAATTGGGCCGCGTCGTTCGAAGTGATATCACGGGCTCACAGGATACTCAGCGTGAAACGGTACTTGTACTGTGTTTCGAGGAGTGAGTGAGGATATCGGAGGCTCTTAAAAATGCCGCTTAAGTGACGTAAAAACCAGCAACACAACCAATGCGCAGACTGTGGCGCGGTTGTTCATGAGCGGCGGTGTTCTTACCTAGGAGACCCACCTGCTCCGTTGTCACCTATAGAATAAAAAAAGCTAAAATATTTGATATCCTACGATAATCATACTGTCGTGTGAAGTCGTGTGGTATAAGTAGTAGGCTATATGAAAGCTCTTCATGAGTTATTAACCAAGTTGCCTGAGCATGGCATTAATTTTGTCTGCTCACTTGTTACGTCCTATATTGACACTGGTATTATGCGAAAGTTTGTTAAGTCGGGAATTAAACATGTAACTCCATATTAAGAATTTCGCTCGTGAATTGAAGAGATACGTGACAGCGATGATAAGAAATTTAACCATCTTTCCTTCCCTTTACTATGGGTAATGTTTTCTTTGTTTTTGGAATCATTTTACCAGCCTTAATGTTCAAATTATTATTGACTATTATTAACATTCAAAGTGCGTCCCTTATATTTTAAACCTATTGGGCCTGTTCCATAAAAATGGCTGATATATTTTGCCGTATACATCATCATTTTAACGTACAGTATAATATAAAGATACAATTATGAATAATTATTTAATCTTTATACTTTTTTTTCAAATCATATGTCTAATTAAAACTCTGTAGTGTTATCAATTACATCTTTATTATTCAAAAATATTTTGAATATTTTATATGATATAGCCAGGGGAAATGGGTTTTCTATATGGTAAGAGAACACCGCCAAATTCTCGATTTATGATGGGTTTCTAATAATAAATAGAAATTTAATACGTTACATAATTCCATACACTGCAAACGTAACATTTCAAGCGCCTTAAAACAAGCAAAACTAATTATTTAATCCAAGCTTTCCCTGCGGTCTCCCTAAACCTATTCAGTTCCAAAATATTTTAATTTAACCTTCTTTGGCCGCTGTCCAAGCATGTGGATATTGTTGAAAGGTCGTTACGTAACACGGGGAGGTCAGCATAAAAGTACGATTTGTGACCTTAAGTTGTATTCTATAAATTGTACTAAAAATACAGATACTCTATCGAGATCATCGCCGTCTATCGCTATACGTGATTTTGCTGTTTCCGGCTTTTTATCCCGCTTAAATATAAATAAGCCTCCGTTATCCTCACTTACTCGATGGCTAATGAATTATTTGTTTCTGAAAATGATAGCTGATATAGTTCTTTCTATACCCATTTTAGAAGTGAAAAATGTCGACGCGAATACGCGGAGTGTTTTGCGGTTGTCCAGGGGCGGCGGTGTTCTCTAATCCTATAGGAGACCCACCTTCTCCGTTGCACACTATTCCATTTAAAATAGAAATCATTTAATAGACGTGTACTTATGTTTATCATATAAATATTTTTAAAACTAAACCTTAGATCTAAGAGCTTACAACGCGATAAAATGAGCCAACAAAACTTTCTGCTGGGTGTAGATTATCTATAACAAGCCCAATTTATTTAGAGCAGTAAACTAGTTCTCTCCCGCGGAGCCGCCCACACGAAATATATCCCGGCTCTGACCGCGATAAAATATAATTTAGTTAACAATACTGTGTATTTATTGTTCCTGCAATAAACTAGTTGTTATAGTGATATTTTAGGTGAATTCATAGAGAAGAAAATATTTTACAAGTTTTATTTAGCAGAAATTTTGAAAATGTATTTATTTTTATGTTATGAAGCGACTAAACGAGTTTAAATTGGTATCAGATAACGAAATAACTCGGACAACAAAACAATTCCCAAGGACTTCTATTGTTAGAATTATAAGTAAGATATATTATATTTATAGTTAGTGATTGTCCACTTAAAATTTAACATATGATTCATTGATGCATATCGAAGTAATATTAAAATTAAACAAAGACATTATAATTGTAAATTCATAAGTAAATGCGTCATTGGGTTTCCTGTGGTTTCATTTAAATTAAAAGGATCTTTAATTATTCGTTCCCTATGTATTTGCTGAAATATAAAGTAGATAATCTCATAAAATCAGTAGTAGTAGTAAATAAAAAATAAAACTTCAAAAATTGTAGAATGTCTTAGCTAACTTACGTAACTTATGTATGTATATGTATTCATATATTCTCAAAGATCATTATATTAAGCAAAGCGCAACAATAAGGATAAAATCAAGTCACAAAAAACTTCATAATGCAAATGTTACCGCTATAAAAACTGATTTAATAAATCAACGACCCTTCTTAATCGAAATTAAGTAATTACCTCACGGTTATTTTAAGTGTAGCCTTCTGCTCAGGCGTTACACAAAAGATCGTTTAATTTAACCCCTAGTTCACTGACATTATAATGGCATGGTTTATCGTTTTTATAAAAAATACACAATCTCTGTGAAAAACTGACGTTGAACTTAAATTACCAATTGGATAGCCATGCTGGTGTATAAGGGACACACTGATTTGACCGGCTCGTCCGAAATTATTCCACAGATTCACAGATTACTATAATACAAGTATGAGTACTGGTACTATGTTATACTTAGTGATAGTGAGGATATCGAAAAGCGAGGATTGTGGTACATCCCTCTACTATAAAAATACTTAAATGTACTTAATAATCCACTCTGTGGTTTTTATCTATGATACCTGTTAAGTATACAGCAATGATATGTTACAATCATAAGTCCCTGTACTTAGTATAATCCTGTTTTTATATTTCCTTTATGTCTGAGTCGTCTATTATCTGAGTCGTGGGCGAAAAAGTTAATATTTCTTGTTATTCACTTGTTCTGTGTTAATCTTCTTCTAACAAGCTGTGAAATAGTCTGTGCATGTCGCGTTTGATCAGCTATCGCCAGTCGCGTTTGAATACACCATTAACTGCACTATCTAAAAATCTATGCAAGCTTATTTTAATTTAAGGACCACTTTAATATACTTAAGTTTATTTTAAGTAGAAACTTTACAGACGGATTTTTAATGTTTTGTTTTCCGAAGTTTGCACTTTGGGTTTCAAACTTTGGTTGTCTCAAGTGTTATTTCAGTACACCTTAATATATTATTAACAGTTTATTATTCTTTACACAGTAGGATTTTAAGACTATTTTCTCTTGTGACTTTGATCACGTTAAAGATTTTAGACCTACAAACTATAATTATTTGATGTTGATCCTTTATGATCGCAAAAACGATTTTCTAAATATTTCTGTTAAAGGCGGCTGTTATCTCTTACCATAGAGAAACCCCGTCTGTTCCTTTGCCTGGTTTTGTATTTTTTTAAAAGTTGTAGGTAATGAACATATTGATAAATTCCTTTACAGGATATAGTTAAATTATCCATAGATGATAAAATAGATTGAATACAGTCACGCGAACAAAGTCGTAGTTAAATCCTCAATGCAATAAGCGGTAACTAGATAAAGTACTAGTAAAAGACGGGAATCGGAGCCCTAAAGTCCATTACAATGAGGGCTCGTTTGCATCTCAACAAGCCGTCATCCTTCATAGCTCATTTTTATTCATCCCGACTGCAGAGGGCACTCGATTGATGCACGCATTGTATTGTAATCGCCGTATCATTGCCGGTTATTGTGCATAATCACACCACAATACTCATATTAAATAGCTGGTTGAATTAATTTAACTTCATAGGGAAATAGTAATCGTTTCAAGCCATTGTCGGTTAAATCTATTCGGCTTAACCTAACCGGTCATTCATTAACAATTTTACATACAATCTAATAACTTTGATTTCGCTTCTTTATATACTTCTTCTAATTTTACTTTTTTTAATATCGCATTTATGATTTTAGTGAAACAAAATTTAATGTCAGGTATATAAAAGGCTCCATAATTTTGGTATTAATTAATAAAGTAACATGTTTCTTTATTTACAGCGTCGCATTTGTTTTGTTGTTGAAGGAATAACTATTGATCTAACAACTTCCGTTGGCGGAAAATAACGGAGAATTGGAGCCGTTAAACAAAGAGAATCAATATTTATAGGACGTCTAGTTATTATAGAACTTTATTAAACAAAATTTTTGTTAAATTCTGTATTTACTAGTGTTTCGAATACATTTAAGCTTTGATTATTTAATGATCCAATTTGTAAAAACATGGAAGGTTTACTGGAAGGTTTTCCCGTGAGAGAGCCATGAAGCTTATGCTGACGCACAAATTGGGCCGGCCCGTCCAAAGTATTACCACGGGCTCATAGAATACTCAGTGTGAAACGATAGTTGTGCTTGAAATGATATTTGGACTGTGTTTCGTTAAGTGAGTGAGGATATCGGAGGCCTTTAAAAATGTCGCTTAATGGCGTAAGAAGCCGGCAACACAACCAATGCGCGGATTATCGCTCGGTTATTAATAGGCGGCGGGGTTGTCTTACAATATAGGAGACCCACTGGCTGTGCTGTCCCCTATACCACAATATTTTATACCATTTTATATTACCATAATTTTATATATATATATAAAAACAAAACTGAACAATCGTGAACTAATATTGTGAATGTAATATCAGTATGAATAGATATTTAACTTCACCTAGGTCATAGGCGTCCTCAATATTAACGGTTAGAACTAAGCTTATTGAATTCAATAGAATCTTGGCCAGAAAGCTCTAGAGTGCTCTTCTCAGAAAGATTTTGCTATTGTAAGCAATTCTTGAGAGATTCCCACGCTGTGTATTGATAATTGTTAATTGTTGTTTGACATGGGTGTTCGCTGTATTGTGTTTATTAATAAAGACTTTCTTGCACTTGATTAAGCACAAACGGCCTATATTTGGGACTTTATCAGCGTTGTATGGATTTGTTCAACATTACAACTCATAACTGTTCAATTTCTTTGCACTTTGTTCCCACGTTTCGTTCTGTTAGTGGGAATGTCGAAGTCTTTACTTTAAATAAAATCCCATTTGAGTTGTGGGCGTCCAAGATTCAGATGTTTTTTCTAAGCAAACCTGCCCATTTATACAAAAAAAATGGTTTTAACAAAAGAGAAGCTTATTGTCATAGAGGAAATAATAATTATTATGTATAGCCGTTGAAATAAAACATTACATATTAGTATAGAGCGTTTTAAAGCCAGATTTTTCAACTGACCCATATTTCTCGATACACACGCGAATGTATTTTAACGTGAAGCTAAATCGGTTGTAACTCATGTTGGGTTTTTGCTACATCAATCTTCCGAAAATCGACTTATCACCGGATTTGACGTGGAAATTGAACGTTTTACTGGTACTCTTGAAAAATCGTATTCTAGCTAAGAAAAAAAAATACTGCCTGTATTGCACGATACAGCTTATTAAAATCGCTGTGTTACTTACGGCGCTTCATTGTATGTATGTAGTACATATTTTAGAATATTTTTACTTTTTTATGTAATAGAAGGCAACGTGATAGATGCAGGTCGCCTCCGACGGGTATTCATGGAAGTCAAAGGGCCAATGTCCAGCAGTGGACATTTATCGGCTGAAATGATGATGATGATGATGAGTAGGCAACTATAACGCCGATTCTTCCATGGTTACGTTATTGGGCTTCTGAAAAAATATTATTTCTTATATTTATGTTATTTTATAAGAAATTTGACTTTGCATGATAATTTATTAGAAATTAAAATTTAAACATTACTTTCCATCTTTTGAGTGTTTTTTTGAGTATCAACTGATATTGTCTGTTGATCTTGTTCCTGCTTTTGGAACCCATAGAAGATGAACAATCCCATTACAAATTGTTTCAGTTACAGCTCAAAGATTAAGCAATTTACATAAGAGGTCATTCGGGTGTTCTTATCCAATATCTGTAACTTAGTTAACTTAGCCCATGGGAGAGCCATGTTGAAGCATATGCTGAGGTACTAATTGAGCCGACTTGCCCGAAGTGATACCACGGGCTCGCAGAATATTCAGTGTGAATCGGTACTTGTACTGTGTTTCGCAGAGTGAATGAGGATTTCGGTGACTCTTAAAAGTGCCGGTTATGTGTCGTAAAAAAACCGGCAACACAAACAACACAACGTGACGCGGTTGTTCATTGGCGGTGTTCTCTTACCATATAGGAGACCCATCTGCTCCATTGTCCGCTATAGAATAAAAAAAATCTGTAACAATGAAACCTATAAAAATCTCAGAATGAGGTAAACAACAATAGTTCAATAGATTTCAACTGACTCAGATTTATTTTAGCCATTTGTCCAATTGTTTTATTTATTAATGAATATATTTCATTATCGGCAGCAAAATTATATAGTTTTAAAAATATTGCTCCCCACTAAATTCCTTTGAAATATAATATTGCATAATAAAAGCGTTGCAATGAAAGCTTCAAATTAAATTATGACAGTTGACTGATATGCAATTTTCACAGAATGTTTTGACATAATTATTGTTAATCTATTTTAAACTTTCAGCCACAGATTACACTACATTATACAATTTTAAATTGTCGTATTTTAATTTTGCATTAATGTTTTCATAAGGTATTAAATTGCGTATTCTAATAATTCATTTTAATTACTGAGGTCATAATTTTCCGGATGTAATATTAATTGAGTACTATCCTATTTGTAGGAAAATTTAACATTTCATCTATGTTTATAAAATGTGTAAACATGAGTGTGGCATTGTGTTTGATGCCTTTTATAGATATTATTATCCCTATGTATGGAATTCATTGTTTTACTACTATAAAGTATTAAAAACGATAGTATGTACTGTATATAAAGTGTAGTAAGTATGTCTGTTTTAATAATTTGAAATCAAATTCTTACGAAACCAATACAGCTACCCGTTCGGCACCTGTTTTTTGCTAAGAAAAATCTACAACCTAAGAAACCAGAACCATCCTAAACTTTGCTTGACCAATTTTTTTAATTTTTGTTATATAATTTTTCGTTTCTTAAAATCGCTTGCGGTTAGATCCATGGATTTTAGACCGACCTAGTCTAACTAACCGAAAGGAATTAACTCTTATATGAATTAGATTTTATTAATGATTTAATTTTATTATTTGAAGATTTTTTTATGGTATAGCGGACAACAGAGCAGGTGGGTCTCCTATGTGATGAGAGAACACCGCCGCCCGTGGACGCCAAGTCCTCTGATAAGTTATCTTTCCGGCTTTTTAAGGGACTCCCATATCCTCACTAAGCGAAATACAGAAGTACCGTTTTAACTAAAGATACCAGTTCTCGCTGAGTATTCTATAAGGCCTTTCTATCACTTTTATTGCAATTTAAGCGGCACTTTTAAGGGCCTCCGATGTCCTCACTCACTCTGCGAAACACATTATAAGTATTGCTTCACGCTGTGTATTCTGTGACAAGTGTGATTATTTTTTAACATAACACCGATTTCGGTCAAACATAGAAGTTTTATAGCATATTTGGTTTGTCCCCAGGTTGTGCCTTCCCCTCCAGATGGCAAGGCAAGTGGTTCCAGTCGGGGGTGATTCAACCGATATTCATCGAAGGTAACATCCTCTCTAACAAGGGACGCTGCCTGTCGTCCGAGGGGGATAAATTCCTTATTGTGGATGAGTAAGTTAATCTTTATATGAAAAAGAAAATAATGGTAGGTCTATCAGTATGTTCAAAATCTGAGACACAAGTAACATAAACATTTAATGTATTTTTTAAATATATAAATGGTGGGAAACGAGCTGGAGGCTCACCTAGGGCAAGCGGTCCTCCGCCCATGGACTCCCCTAACCTTTGCAGAGCCGTCGGTGCGTTGCCGGCCGTCAAGTAACGTGTCATCTATAGATGTATTTATCAACATTTAATTGTTATTTTTTATCACGTATCCTTGTTCATTACACAAATTCATAAGAAATAGGCTGCATTTAATATTAAATTACTGCTATGCTTATTAAAAATAATATTACAACTATAAGGAATAAATTCAAAGAACGAAGAAGTTTTAAATTACATAGAAATGCTTCAAAAATGATAGAGTTATTTCCCCGTTATCTATGTAAAACATTATGAAATAAAGCCAAGTTGAGCAATAATTTTAATGGCTGAATTATACAGAGATCATTGTCGACTCAAATATCTCTGAAGTACTCTCCATCGATAAAATCTCGAATGAAGACATTTATTATCGTCCGTTCGCAATATGCCTGTACCGGATAACTTTAAAGGGAAATATTTGAATATAACGAATTAATAATTATACACAGGATAACTAGAAAAGTTAATGGTTTTTCAACTATATAGGAATTTAGTGACAGAATAACTATGTTGGTAATAAATTAATAAAAGTCTTTACTATTGCTTAATGATTTGCTCTACTATACAATTTATTTGTGAACAAATAATAACTCGACTTTCTTTCTTGACTGTACATACTTTATAAATAGTCTGTTAACTAGAGAGTTTTCTTATATGATTATTTTTTATTTTATCTCAATCAAGATATATTTTATTTTTTATTATTTTATAAATAAAAGTATGTACATATATATAATGAGTTCATACTAATGTTACACTATATAATTATTGCGGACGCTCAAAATGGGCCTCATAGAGAAGCTCAGAGTCATTCAGCGAGCTATGGAGAGGGCAATGTTCGGAGTCTCGCTGCGAGATAAAATCAGAAATGAGGTTATCCGCAGCCGAACCAAACTAACACATTGCTCGCCGTATTAATAAGTTGAAGTGGCAATGGGCTGGCCACATCGCTCAACGAACCGACAACCGATGAGGAAGAAAGGTTTTCGAGTAGCGACCGCGTACCAGAAATCGTATAGTGGGACGTCCTGCCACGCGATGGAAAGTCGACCGGGCAACCGCTGGATCCATAACGCTCAAGATCGCAATAGGTGGGCGCCTTTGGGTGTTGGCTATGTCCAGCAGCGGACTTAATGGGCTGATAATTATGATGATAGCATAATAACCGAATGCCCAGAGTGAAAGCTTTTAAAATGCGATAATAATAATAGGATTCTAGTTAAAACATTTATCCCTTATTTTTGTATTTATTACAATTTGTTGAATTTTTCAGAAAGGGGTGCTATCGATGTGTTGTAATGCACGAGAAACATATTAATGTTCTTCAATATAAAGAAAGTGAGTATTTCATTTTAGTCCCTATTTTTAATATCATTTCTAAACTGTCAAACCTATTTAGATGAAATTTATGTTGTCAAAGAAAAGGACATAAGATCATGGGCTTGATCGAGAATAAATACGTTTGGCACTAGATTTGTAACCGAAAAGAAAAATATTTTTCTTTACAACAGCGAAATATGAAAAAGTGTATGGTTGTAAATTTTTAAAATCCTATTATATTAGCGAATAACTACTACGACTACGAATTACTAGGTACTTTTTAATAAGGCTTTTAAGACCTGTAATATTATCTATACGTAGGAAAAGACTTGTCTAACATCTTTGTTCTGTTTTATGCCATTTACAAGAATACTTTCATGTTAGCGAGAAAGCTTTCATCATAACACAAACATACTGTAGACATTAGAAATATTACGGTATATTAAACATATTATAAAAATCATACGAATAATAATATTATACACGTAGGTGATACTTCATTTTATTTAATTACTAGCTGACAGGCAACCTAGTTATGCTATATAAATTACACTATAAATGTAGTATTTAAAATAGGGGTTGATCGTATACGGGTGAAAATTCAGGGATAAAAAGAAGTTACAAGTTAATTTTATAAGTTTTTTTTGTCTTGTAACTTGAATTTGTGTCTGCGTGTTCGAGGGACACAGAAAATCGGCGCTCTACTATTTGTCGAAGGGAATAGAGCCGAATGCTTCACTTACAACTTTAGTGTTTGTAGTTTCGGTGTAATGTTTCACTGTATGTAGTAGTAATGTTATACCGTTTCTTTTATAGCTAAGTATAAATAAACAAAGGTTATGATCACTTCCAGCGTTCTGTCATCGTCGCGAGGCACTTCCTCATCTGTGTTCCCTCATCACGGGTGATGCCCTCCTATACTCCATGTTCAGAGAAAATGCTGACCCAGTCGACTGTCCACTGAAAGCTCCATTCTCCTTTACGTATAACAGGTACGTTATATGTATAATGCTCTACCTCAGATTTATGTTAGTATAAACATAAATTAGTTCTTTCTCGTCTTCGCATACATAAAAGCACGTCAGTGGGAGTGGGACAGAATATTTAAAAAGAATTAACTGTTAATCATTTTTACGTTCTTTTAGATGTATGTGAAATCGTTACACAGGCAAAATTTTAGATCATCATATTATTAATGCAATGAAATAAACATGACACTTACTAATTCTTCAACGACCTTAATAATTAAATAAATTATGGTCGAATTTCTACCAATGGGCGACCACTAGTAATGATCATTTTTATCTACACTGCGTGAAAGGTTTATATAAAATTACAGAATTTCACAATACTACTTCATACGTAATACTACCTCCCCGTGCCGGGAGTGGGTAATTTGCGCGCCTGCTGCCTTCCTTGGATGTGGTAGCCG
>DWCF01004364.1:0-16694 GCA_018230265.1 Delias oraia
AAAAAGTTATCTCAGATGTATGATCTGTAACATCTGCCTCATTCTGTCATCTAAATCTATGGATTTTGCTCTTATGGGTACCTATGAGGAACAGAACTTATGTTATTTCAATAGAATTTACCTATTACTCATTTTCCAGTTACAATTACTAACCTATTAGTATATTTATAGACCGTCCTTGCTGGCTATAACTCCATATCTACTCTCACTTCCAACCTGCCGTGTCCATAAATCTAATTATTGCAATAACTCACCCGTGATTGGGCATTCAAGCTTAGAGCATCTAAATATAATTCAGATTCCATTAAATATCGGTTGCTCTGCTAAATCACGATGACATGAGCGATTAATCTCCAAGTAGAACGCTTGTCGTTGAGCAATAAAGAGATAACAAAATAAATCAAACAACTATAAAGACCGGATGAGCGATCAGCAAGCGTTTGGCTCGGAAGAGAATTCGACTTGGAATAAGACTATTCTCAGTCTAACGGCATTTGTCATACGTATTCGATTATCATTCATTTTAAGGTGCTTGCAATCGATGTGGCCCTCGTACTATATATTCGCTTTAATGTTTCTTCGTAAAAAAGACTGCGATGTCATCGGTGTTTATAAAAATATTTAATACCAGTAACAACTTAGTTATGTTATATTTTAGTTTATTAAATAATAATAAAATTACAAAATAAATTGTTAATATATTATTTTAAAAGCCTTTTGAGTTATGCAATCCGTGTTCGATACCCTGTCTGAATAGATATATGATTTAATTTGAAAATTTGGGTTGGATGTCCTTAACACTGGTTTATCAGTGGATGAGCTTGCCGATGTTTATACTAAGAGGGCTGGATCGTCTGGAGTAAAATAACAAGTCAAAGCAATGTGATATTCTATAATAAGTAAATCAAATTTGGGGACCTTCAAAAACAGAGCGTACGTATACCTATAACCTAAAAGACCGTCATCGCACCGACGGCCCTATAAGGACTAAGAACATCCAAGAGCGGAGGATTGCTTATCCCAACTAAACCTGCTGCTCGTTTGTCACATAAAAAAGCGTACAGTACTTGTACTGTGTTGCGGTGAGAGGTGATACCATTAAAATCAACTAAATGAGAATTCAACCGAAAGGCGAATCAGGACACGATTATTCATGGACGGTGGTAAATTTTAGTCCGCTCTATAATAAAAAAAATAACTTAAAATTTCTTTAATAGATAATAATTCATACACTTTCTGATCATTTAGTTCCTACCTAGAAAGGTATACTTTCAAATGGCGATCATGAATTAAATATTGAATCACATCGTTCTTTATTCATGCGGACCTAAATCTGATTTCGAATTATTGTGAACATCGCAAGAGTCCCACAAACGTCCAAACAAATTTACGAAGCATTTTATGGAACTAGCAACGATCTTTAAATAAATATAAAACTAGGTGGCTGTAAATTATGTTTACTATCTCTGTTGCAGTTAAAAGTGTTTTGTTACTTGAGAGATTTAAAAATAACATGGCAAAGAATTGGTATCACGTTTAATGAATGAATTAACTCATAAATCATTTGGTATACATTCGTTTAAAAATCACCTAACGTCGTTTTTTATTATAAAAGACGAGGTGAGTGTCTTTTTTATGTTCTTAAAATCATATTATTATCATTTCTTCATAATAGGATTTCACAATGACTTGATAATTATCGTGGTTTATTTACAACAGTCTCTGACGTCAATTTTTTTTTACTTTTAATTAAGTTTACGCCGTATAGCAGAAGTGCAGAAGAAACGGAAAAAACTTCACCGCGGCATTTTCTCCAATAACGCAATCTTTGGTTGTTGATTCAACCACCCGCGGCTCTGAAAAGGCTGGAGGGCGGTGAGGGTCCATGGGTGAAGAGCCGCTTGCCTTAGTTGAGCTTCCTACTCATATGCCACTGGTTTAATAAAAAAATGTTAAGAGATAACAGCCGCCCATGGACAACCTCGTCACAATCCAGATTTGGTTTTATTCCCAGCTTTTTACACCGTTGAACGGTGTAATTTAACGGCCTCCAATATCCTAATTCAGTCAGAGAAACACAGTACAAGTACTGGTTCATCCTCACAATCTGTGAGCCCGTCGTATCACTTCGGATGAGTCGGCCCAATCAGTATCAGCATATGCTTTCGCATGGATCTCCCAAGAAGACAGTGTGTTTTTTCAGTGAATATTTAGTTAATAACTGCTTAATATATACGTGATATCATCTCTAAGGTAGTCTGTATTATATTTTACTTAATGAAAAAAAAAAATTAACCTTTTATAAAAAGTAAAAATTAACATTTATGTATATTATTTTTTTATGGTTTTAATTTTATGGTAAGAGAACACTGCCGCCCACGGACAACCGCGCTACAGTTAATATTGCCCAAATGCAAGACTTAAGACAGTCTTAGTCTTGCGCCAATACATCTGATATTGGTCTTGGTCTTGCAAGTCTTGAAATTACCTATTAGGCTATTGATATTTATTCAAGTTTACTTCAGATCTTATAAAAACCCATCAGAATAGGAACATTTTGAGGTTGAATTTGCATAGCCATAGTAAAGACCAACCAGATTTATAAAATATGTCTAAAGATTTAATGAGAAATCCCAAAAATTACTGCCAAAAAAAATAGCTCCGAGACGCAAGAGTCTTGCAGGCTTAGTCTTGTTCTTGTTACACGGTCATTCTTGGTCTTGCTAAAATTAGGCGCTCTTGATCTTGGTCTTGCATTTGGGCAACGTTCGCGCATTGGTTGTGTTGACGAGTTTTTAAGCCACTTATGCGGCATTTTTAAGGGCCTCTGTTATCCTCACTCATTCAGCGAAACACAGTAGAAATACCGTTTCAAGGATAGCACCTATCAATTCACGATGTGTATTCTTTAATTGAAAAATTTGTTCAGTACGTAAATAATATAATCTAATTTTTCAACTAAAACAAACATAAACTTCGATTCCGTTGTTTAATTAAATAATCTTAATTAATATAATATAAAATCTAATTTTAAAATCAACATTTCAATTCTGCTTATTAAATAATTTACATATAAATGTTTTATTTCAGTGTTTCCCATTTAACAGCTTGAATAACTTATGCCGTGAAGTAGAACAAGCTTGAACTCAGACGATACAACTTAAAACACAATTGATTTTAAATGACCACACAGGAGATAAAAGCTTTGTGTGTCTTTAGTGTAAACTCTTAACACAAAACAACAACTTCAAATAATCGCGCTTAGTTTTCTTGTTGCTAATCAATTATCAATGTAGGTAATATTTTTAGATTTCTAATTATATTTTAGTATTTATCCATTGTTATCGATTCTAACAAATTTATAATGCAAAAATAAATTATTATAGGTCTTTGTATAGATAATCTGTATTTTATTACATATAATCTATGAACAATTAACTATACATAGTCAACCTCCTTGCGTATAATAAATTTGCACGCGGTTTTATATTGGCCGCCATCTTGTTTTCACCATTTGTCAAAGATATGAATGTGTGATATTATAATTGTATTACTAATTAGTGGATGTGTAATTGATATTACTTGTGATGTGATTATTTCAATGTATGTGTGCCTATAATTATTACAAAGATAAATTTAAATGTTTAGGATTATAGTGCAAAAAATTGTGTGGATCTTGTTGTGGAATCTCAAGATTTGTATTACAAAACGAAAGTAAATTAGTTTAAGTGAAAGTATTTTCGTAACTTCATAGAATCAGGTAAGCTAACAAGAAATATATTTAATTATTATTGTATTTTAAATTATGAAGGAATTAAATTGTATAAGATATTTATAAAATCATATGATCTTAATAAAGTATTTTTATAAGTCTTGTGCAATAATCAGTAACTGTAAACTAGTTCAGATATGAGCGGGGATTAACTGGATTAACACTGTCAAAAAGCGTATAATTTAGTAGCGTTTATATTACGGAAAAGGGGTCAGATATTACGGAAGCATCTTCGGTTATTATAACTCATAAATCGAAAATGGCCCGTGCAAAAGTGCAGTACCCATGTAGGCTATAAATGTCACCGCCAATATTAATCATGTGAGCCCACGTATTGGAGAGAACAGAGCTTCCGAGACGTTTATTTGAAATAATATTAAATTAATATTTTAATATAATATAAATTTAGAGATTAATAATATAGGTATTGTTCTACGCATTGGTTGTATTGCTGGTTTCAACGCCTCCAAGATCCTCACTCAATCTGCGAAATCTGTATTCTGTGAGCCTGTGGTATCACTTTGGATGAGCTGGCCCAATTACTGATTCAATATATGCTTCAGCATGACTCTCCCACGGAGAAACATGCTCATCATACTTACAAGCTTTCGCATTTAACTTTAATTAAGAGATATTTCCCGAAATTTTCGATTCGATTGCGGAAATGGTCAAAGTAATGACATGCTTGATTAATACAAAGATTTGTTAAAATAAATTGTGTTCGTTCCGCAGAAGTTCTGTTGTATGAAATCGTTAATTTGATAATTGATTATACAATTTCACTGCAACGAATCAGTAGCATCGTTGAATAATATTTTGCTTCACGGGCAGTCGTTTTTTATTTTTTTTTAATAATATAGCAGACGTGTGGGATATTCATGATAAAAGAACAGCCCGTGGACAACCACACTACGATCAACGCGCTAGTAATGTAGGCCTCCATTCTTACACACTAAGAGAAACAAAGAATGGCATTTTACTGGTATTTTTTGAGCCTGTGGTATCACACCGGATGAGCTCGCCCAATCAGTGTGACAGTATACGCATAGCTCTTCAACGCAGCACTATCAAACCTTTCGAAAAACCAAATACAATTTATTTATTTAAAAATTACATTTGACCAGGGAATCGAACCTGGTAACCGACAAGAGCGTTTTTGTGGTAATTATAGAGTTTAAAACTATCGTATATAGTTTACGTTTTAGCAATCTCATACCAATCACATTTCAATAAGAAAACAACTATTCCAATCCACTTAAACCACAACCAAATGTTTATAAAGAAAACACATAAAAATTTATGGCATGCATGACTTGCGTCAGTCTGGCGAAGACTAATGCTTTTTTTATTAAATAAACAAATTGAAATTAAACAAACACTTGCAGATTGAGGGCAAAAATCTCATCTCGAGAGATGACGTGGTCTAATAAATGAAAATTTCTACATTTGAAAATGAGCTCATATTTCACTACATGTTTTGGCGGATTTATTTTTACTACTCTATGACGGTATATATTTTATCATTGTTAATGGTTGTTAATAAATTAAGGGGATATTTTTAATTGAAAATTTTTTGCCAAATCTTTGTATAAAACTACTTGTACTGTGTTCCGTCGAGTGAGTGAGAATATCGGACGCCCTTAAAGGTGCCGCTTAAGCGACCTAACAAGTCGGCAAGCCAAACAATACGGTTGTTCATGGGCGGTGAAATTCTCTTACCATATAGGAGACCCACCTGCTCTGTTGTCCGCTATCAAATAAAATAAATAAATAAAAAGTACTTAATTAAAAGTACTTAAAGTAAATAATAAAAAAGCTTTAGTGACGTAAAAAGGCGGCAGCACAACCAAATCACGCATAGTAATGCGATCAAGGTCACATCTATGCTTTTGTTTGTAATATAATAATAAAAAAATCTTTAGAATAACGTACTGAATTTGCTAAAGATTGATAGAGTCGCAAGAGACCCTAGGTGAAATTTAGCATGTCTACAATAGAACCAGCAGAGCGATATACACCGAAAATCACTGCACGCTACAATTTAAAGCCTCACATGCAATCGAAGCATCGCTGGCTGTATTTGAAATTTATTTGGCGGTGCCTAGACAGGCAAATTGGTTCGTTCTGATATTATGCCGTCGGGCAGTGGTAATAGCGTGGAACACAGCTTAAAATGCAAAATAATTGTTATAACCTACTCGTGTATTTTAGTGATGGTAATTATGTGATTGTTCGCGGCATGCAATCTGTTCGCGGTAAACTCGCTAAGTAAATATTGTGAATTTATGTAACGGCTGTGATGTAAACGGCTAATATTCTTAATTATAAATTAAATGGCAAACTGACAAGCCAGATCCGGTTACAATATAGTCCTTAAATAAGTGAATCAGTACATGTGTCCATGGACTGCTTGCCCTAGGTGAGCCTCCTGCATGTTTGCCACCGATAGTATAAAAAAATGTACTATGTAACGCTGATATTCTATCAACTTTTTGTATCACGGTGGACGTTTATAGTCCGTCTATATGAGGCAGTATGACTTACTTATAGTATATAAAGTGAATAAATTTACAGATATAATTATAAACTCTTTTTTGACTGTGATTTAAACCGATCACGTCACAGTAGCTCTCAAGACCGTTCATTACAAATTTATTCTTGAATTTTGAATGTAAAATTCAATTTTTGTAATGTTTAATATTTTAATATTTAATAATTGGTCAATATTTCATATGTAAACTAGTGAAATACTACCGGATGAGGCACGTACTATAGATATCAAGGAAAAACAGTTGTAAAAGTTTACAACGTTTACCTTGCGTTTAATAAAACTTTGAATTCTTTATCCGGGCGTTCATTACCGATTCTGGGTAGACCACCCAGGGTAAATGTTATTTTAGGTGCGTATAATTGAGCCGTAGTGAGCGTGAACGTCGCTGCGACACGCATAATATGCTGTTTTACATGACCGTTGTCGACTTAAAAGAATTTATCGTTGGTATGTCAACGCAGTTTTCGTTAGCGCAGTGTTTTGCTTCTCAGGTACAAAAATGTGCTTCAAGTGACGACTTTAAGTTTTTTATTTGTTATATATAGGGATACGGAGCAGGCGGGTCTCCTCTATAGTAAGAAATCACTGTGCCGCATTCAACGCTTGCTTGTGTTGGTAGCTTTTTACGCTGTTTAAGCGGTTTAATGGCTTCCGATATCTTTGTTCACTAAGCGAAACACAGTACAAGTACTGTTTCACGCTGGTTTTCTTTGAATTCGTGGTGGCACTTAGGACGTAAGAGAGGTAAGACAGTGTTAACACACCGGGCTCTGACAAGCCCTTCCAAGGGTAGAATTAATTATAAGTTTTTATCTGGAACGGAGATTGAACTCAATACCTCTCGTTTCGTGGTGGCTTAAACGACCACTTAGCTACGAGGCTCTCATTAAGTGAATAATAATTTAAATACCAACAATAATAACTATGCAATATTGTATTTATAATACCTTAATTTATTTACATTTCTTGTCCCAATACTTTATTTCAGAATTTGTATTCCTCCTCTTATGCCGCAAGATCAAATTTGCTTTGCACTGTATTAGGTAATTTTGGATCTCTTCTTTTATATATTTGTACTTACATATCTAACATTTACTTATTGTATGTACTTAAATCACGGAAGCGTCATAGACAAATATTACTAGAAACGTAATCACTTTCGCGTTGTAGGATGCGTGATAGGTTATAAAAATATCATTAATTTATACTAGAGAAAGTGTCGATAGAATACTAAAATAAATATTTATAACAAATTAGTTGAATTCTTTAAAAAAAACAGAACCATAATTTAAATTACTATTAAACTATCATTATAACATTCGAAGATAATTCCTTTCTTATATCTTTACAATAGTAATCTAAAATATTAAACGAACTGTAATAATGTTTACTAGCACACACTCAGGAGTAAGGAAAAAGATAGGATTTTATATCTGAGTCAAATAACTAGGTTATTTTAAAGATTTTTTAAAAATTATAGAAATTAGTGCCTCATTAGTTTAATGAGTCACTCATAATAATAAGTACGCTGCATTTGGGTTCAATATTTTTTATAAACATACCTGGAAGCCAATAAACACTAGGCCTATAATAAGTGGTCTACCGCCCATGGATACAATCAGATATTTCCCTATGTAGGGAATAAAACAGACGTACATATGTGTCAGCAATATGGCAATGGCATTTTGTTTAGGTAAAAGCTATAGAAAGACATACATCCAAACAAAATATCAGCGTTATTAATACAATAGGCCAGCCTAACTTTCCACCCCAAGCAGTGAATGCCAATTCACTGGGCATAAAAAATGTACGGCGACAGACATTTTCCTTATATGCTGACACGCTTTGTGCTGATATGATTAATAGTGGCATCACATTAGAAATACACGCATTTTTCCTCTATTCATAGGGCTGAAACACTCGTGCAATTTTAAAACCAAAAATCATATTTTTATAAAATAGTATTTAACTATGGTACTTAAGCAAATTAATTTAAAATGATTTTTATATTAAATAGTCAGACGTTACTTATTTAACTTGAACAGCAACTTCGTGAAAGCAAAGCTTATTTTATATAAAATAAAACAATTTTCTTTTAAGCTGATACGGAAAACGTGGTTTGGACATATAAATATTAAAGTTCGATATAATATGCTGTCGCGGACTTGATGTTCATTATGAAGATCAACAACCTTTCTTTAGAATTCACTTATATATTTCTCATTGTTAAAGCAGCGTTTGTAAGAAAATTATCATTCGTAATTTTTTTCGGTTTACTTTGGAAAACCGACCAACGTGGCGAAAGCTTTTGATTTTTATGTAACTAATATATACCCCACGTTACTCACAATGTAATGTAGCTTTTTATTAGTTAAATAATTCAGAAGGTTGGATCAGTAGATCCAGATTTTACCCCTACAACATTAAAAATACACAAACTTTACTTCTTTATAATATTAGTATGGATAATACCTTTAATAGTTTAGTCTGTGTAAGATTTTATACAACTCACCCGTGGGAGAGCCATCCACCCGTGGGAGAGAATACTCAACGCGAAACGGTGCTTGTACGGTGTTTCGCTGAGTGAGTGAGGATATCGGAGGCCCTTAAAAATGCCGCTTGAGTGGTTTAAAAATCGGCAACACAACGAATGCGCGGAATATGGCGCGGTTGTTCATTGGCGCCGATGTTCTCATACCATATAGAAGACCTCCTCCGTTGTCCGCTGTACTATAAAAAAAATTAAAAAATATACCAGCGGTCGTTACGTCGTACGTTTATAGCGAGCCTAAATATTTTTCCTGACATTCCTGGGTAAAATTAGGTCATGGGGTACAAATGTCGACTGTTGGATTAGCCGGGGTACAAATAAAACTCACACGGACGTGTGTGACGTGACTCACATCAGAATTAAACTCATGTTCGGAAGCCTCTTAAATTTCCATTTTTTAACCATTTTGAGTTCCTACCGTTCTCGATTATAATAACAAAAGTCGTGGTTGTCTGTTCGTAATTTAAAGATATTGAAAATTGAGGAAACAGGAATAGTTAATGTAAATTTTAATAGCGTATTTAATGAAGATTTTTGGACACAAAAAACACAACCCTTTTGTGGTTGTATTGAAAGCTTATATGATAAATTAGGTTGTCCGCTACTTCCAGCCTAAATTTCGTGTCCTTTTTAAGTTATAAATGATGTAATTAATTTAAATTTACTCCAAAGCAATACGACTTTGGTCTTTAAAAAGAGGGCGCACCTATAACCTATCCCTAAAACGCCAACATCGCAACTACGATCCAGTAAGGGCTGGAAGTGTCCATGAGTGGAGATCCGCTAATCCTAGCTAATCCTCCCTGCACAAAAAAACTTAAAACGTATTTAGATTTATCATAATTTTAAATTAACACACTCCTTGAATAAATGCACAAATTTTGCTCTATCGTATTGTTAAGTTATAGTTTGAAATGTGCTATTTCCTTTATTGATGAGACGATAAAGACTATATTAGCTCCACGGTTCAATAGTTAAACTGCTTTAAAATTGACGCAAATTTATTGATCTTGTAAACAAGTAAGATAAAGATAAGATTTATTTTCATGTCCATATCACAGGCCATTTAAGTACAATTTGTTGTATATTATTAAATATAACATAACATACAATTTAAAAAAATAATATTTACAATATTTTATAGTATAGTGGGCATCAGGAAGGTCTCTATGGTCAAAGATTAACGCAGCCCATAGATAACCGTAAATACCCGCGCTTTGGCAGGGTTTCCGGGTTTTTAAATCGCCTAAGCGTTATAATTTTGATTGCCACTGATACCCTTGCTCACTCAGCGAAACACAGAACAAGTATAGTTTCACGCTGGTATTCTGTGAGCCCGTAATATCACTTCCGACGAGTCTGCCCAATAAGGCCTACCCAACTTATAAAATAACACAAACTGGAATAGTTTAGTAATTTCAATCATATTTGAGTGATATATACATATATTGTTCTATATACGTGTACATTTATTTATAATTTGTAATAAATCTTAGCCTTATTAAATCAAACATCCTTATTAATTCTGAATAGAACCTACATCTCATAATGCGTGAGAAACAAAGCCTGCGGTTAATAAAGTGTAGAAAATATATGCATTTTTTCAATAATGAAAATTATTCAAGCACTCTTGATAAGACTTTCAAAAACACGCAAGAATTACGCCAACGTTTCTAGCAATAAATCATTCTTAACAGCAGTACTCAAAACTTCACTTCCTTAACAATTATTGACTTAATAAAGTCTAGGATATTGGACAATGAAAATCGAGCTTACTTCTTAACAACGTAGTTAGTTCTATCGGTTCTACACTTGTCTTGACGGCCACACTCCGTACTTTGTTAAGGTAATGATCACGTTAGCAGAGCGCTTTATTTTTATTACTTCGTGGTCTAGAGTCTATTCAAGAAATTCTAAGGTAATTGTACTTGAAGGAATTTCATTTGAGAGGGTTTTCAAGTTGATATCTAGTTTTGAAATAGCCTGATCTCATAAAGGTTTTAAAACTTAAATTTTTAATTTATTTTCTAAAGTATTAAACAGGTAAGAACGTTGTGGTATTTCTTATAAGCTAATGGGTTCGATCTTCGGTCTGAGTAAAATTATACCATTTAAGCGTCTTAAAAGAGCCGGCAACACAACTAGAAATGCGGATTGTGGCGCGGAAGAATCTCGCCTGCTCTGTTGGCCGCTATACAAAATAAACAAAAAATAAGATAAAAGCAGTTAGATATATACTTATCTACTATATATATACTATAGATAATACTTTAGGGTAGATGATAATTTTAAATAATTGCCTCTTTGTCGTAAGAATAAGGTCTCTTAAATTAAACATTCAAAGTAATATGCTGCCATTAAAACTCACACGATTTTACATATTTGAAGTACACATAAATCCTTTCTTGTTAAAATGTACCGGAAAACAAAGTCAAAAACAAATTATGAATAATTTAACGACATAATTAACTCGCTTCACTTATTGCTCGCATAAATTACGCGCGTATCTCAATAAAAATACATTTCACCGGTCGATGGTACCGTTTCACCGAACGACCATAATTAATTACTGTTCCTAAGTCGAGTGGGATCTTTTGTTTTCGCTCACCATTTCTAGAACAATGCAACACGACTTTTATCTCGACTCCGCCGTCTCCTGTCTTTTTGCTCCCCCCACGCGACGTGTTTCTCTCGCAATTTTATCGCCAATTTACAAAGACTATTCGGAACGTTCCAGTTGCAAAATTTTTAGCGTAGAGATATTTTATATGTGCGCCAACGTTGAAATAACTTCGGCAACCAACTTATATTGAATTCTCCTCGTGTTCCGGCAAAGTTTAAATAAAACTGGTCGGTGGCGGGATTGTGATGAGTTGCATTGTTTAAGCCCTTTCAACATAGATTGACTCATGACTGAGCACTGTTTTTATTAGAGCTTTATTTATAGTTGTTGCTTAATGGAAAGATCAAACGCTCGCTGCAGTTAATTTTAATGTCTCGGAGTAAACGGGCGGAGGCCGTTAGATATAATTAGAGGGATTTGAGGAGGCTCACTTTGCATAGAGTTTACGCTATTTCGCTGCCAAAGATATTAGAATTCAATACTTAACGGGATTAAATGGGTTTACGAATTAATGTCTTAACAACACGCTGCAAAATCTTTCTAATAGATATAAGAAATTATATAATTTAATATATTTGCAATACCTACCTCCTTTATTTTTTCTTTTGTATAGTCAGCAACGGAGCAGGAAAGTCTTTGAATTAAAAGATCACCGACTCCAATGCTCTACCGCGCCAACGTATTTTATTATATTTATTTCATTCGTGCTTTAATTGTGTTGCCGGGTTTTTTATGCAAGTACAGCGTTATAATTTCACAGTCCTTCGATATCTCCACTCACTCAGCTAAACACAGTACAAGTACTCTTTCTCACTGGTATTCTGAGCACGCCTGGTAAGACTTCAGACGTGCCGGCCCAATAAGTGCGAGAGGATATGCTTAAGCATGGTTCACCCATGTATAGAAATACACCTACGCTATCATTTCATTTAAAAACTATACACTATTACCTTTAGTTATATAATTCGTTGAAAAGACATCAGATATATTAAGAGTTGTATACGCACAACATAGCTTTTTACGCGTATAGTTTTAGAACTTTCATATGGTGTGTTGTCTAAAATATATTATTATAGCGAGATTAAATCATTAACAATATGGTAATTAGACAATATGGAATTTCATCCGTGTGAGATCCATGCAGAAGAAAATGCTGACACACTAGTTGGGCCTGCGCATCCGAAATGATATCACGGGCTCACAGAATACTCAGCGTGAAACGGTACTTGTACTGTGTTTCGCAAAGTGAGTGAGGATATCAGAACTATAAGTATAACTATAACTATATAAGTGGCACGTAAAAATCCGGCAACACAACTAATGCGCGGACTCTAGCGCGGTTATTCTTGGGCGTCTTTGTTCACTTACCAAATAGGAGACCAAACTTCTCCTTTGTCCACTACATAATAAAAAAAAGACAAACTCTTTTAGACCCTTTGCACCATAAGAATAGTAGCGGTCGGATGCCATCCTTTCTGCCAGCAGTGTACAGATAAATAACACGTATATATATAAGGTAAATGCATCATAGACATTATGAATACTATAAAGTCATCGAGTACTTTCATTTCTCATTCTTTACATCTGATTCTGTCACTAGTACAAAAGCGCAAATGAACCGTAGCGAATAAGTTTGATATAGTTCGCTCTTTTTCACCACGCCTTTCCGTACTCCCACTTTATATAGCGAATGCTATATATATCTTGAATAAATCTAGTTGGGTACATTAGTAAATATATTTTTTTATGAATTGGGAGCCAAACGAATGTGAGGCTCATCTAGGATTAGTCCTCCGCTTCGACACTCCCAACCCTTGCTTGTTGCTGATCTTTTTCGAATAGGTACACTCTTTATTTGAAGGTCTCCATGTCGTACCCGTTTGGAAATATCTCTGCAGACAGCTGTTACATTAGTGGTGGTGCGCGGCATAAAATGTATTAAAAACGATCAGTTGTGAAACGACAAACATCGAGGTGATACAGATGAAAATCTATTATTATAAGAAATATTTCTTATGTGTACGAGATTTTTAAACATTTTTATAGTTTTTATTTTATTTCAGTGAAAGCCACAGTGAATGAGATAAGAAATTAAAATATTATGTTAAAATAAAACGACTGGTTTTGTAAGATACCGTGAAGTCAGGCGTAATAGGTTCGAATCCGCAGTCTAAATAGAAGCGTGACTATCCATGAGCGGTGACTGTTTAGTACTTAGAACAGAGCCACCTCCGTTGCTCACTATACAATAAAAAATCACTCTAAAAGTTATATATTTGTATAATTGAATATCATAAACCTTAACTGTATGTATATACAAAGTTACAAGAGCTACTTACAAGAGCTATCTATTCATAACTACATTGCAATTAAACAGCCATAAAGTAGATATAGCCTAGATATATTCAGTCTAGATATAAACTTGTTAGAGAGAAATAGGTTTCTACGGTGCTTGCGAAATACGAGTCATCAGAAAGCTCTCATCAAGTTTAACGAGCCATTACCAAGCGCCGTGTCTAGGGGAACCTCGTAATTTTCGAACTCAGACATGTAATTATTTTGAAAAGGGCGCCGATAGCGGAACCACGGAATCTGTACCCAAAAATTTAATTAGAGCGAAACATTGTTTAATTTAAAACCCTTTTAGCAACCGGCAATGCTCAAAAACTTGCACAATGTTCTAGGGTTATTATAAATATCAACCCAACATTTCGACCAAATATTATTAACAGTAATTTCCGCTTGCAGAAGAAGTACAATCGTTATATTGTTAGAGAATTCATCACTTCGATTTCAATATTATTCTATTCCATGCTTATCTCGTATATGGGCCGCTTCTTTTTAACTAAAATATAATTTCACATCTTTTGATCATCGGAGGTACAGGGTTCGAACTCGGTCTGAATAAAAGTTTATAATTTATTCGGTTTTCGGAATAGCTTGACAGTGGCGGAGCGAGTTTCTTAATACTGACTTAGATAATAAACTCATTTAATATAGTAGGTATATAATAAAAATATTGGAAGCAATTTGAACTCCATCCCACTTTTTTTGCCAAAAAATAAGTACTTTTTGTTCTGATTACGCTGATGAAAAGAAAATATCAAAATACATGAGCTATATCCAACCTGTAACAGATATTAAATTTATCCACATTAACATAACAAAAGGACTGCAACTGCATATATCATCGTAATGAAGCATGCAGACGCGCAGACACTGCTTGTGAATTATTTTAAAGCGTCAACATGCTGGAACAGAACGCAACAAGTCCTGTATATAATACTATTAAACACTTCTCTTTTGTCTTAAATTGTCAAAAAATTTAAAAAGTTATCAATTTAAACGATTCAGAGCGTATGTAATACGTTAAACAACTCAAGAAGATGAAAAAGTAAAGTTAAAGTAATTATTTGATTTATTATTATTCATTTCATTCTTTCATCCAGTGGTTTTTAATTTTAATTAAGTAGAGATGTCACTTATCCTAGGTAAGCCTCCTGTTATTTTTCCCCCGTTTACTATAAAAATAAAACTGTAATTCTACCTTGTGACAAAATTTGTAAAAATGGTTTTCAGGCGTGATTAACATTTATATTATAATTTTTTTTTGGAACCAGAGATCGAACCAGTTACCTCTCAATTCATTGTATAAGACCACATTTTTAAGAGGCTCTCAAAAATTCTTTCTATAAGTAAAGTTCTTATGGGAAACATTGCTAAGAAACCAGGACAGTTCCTAGTGGCGAAATATATCAGAGTAAATTCGACACGAGCTATGGGCGAAGTTGTCTTTGCCGACAGCTCGTCCCGACTACTGTGGTTATTTGTAAATCAGCTCACGACTCGCGAATGCTTTGATGTCCTCTTTTTGCCAGGAACAGAAGTGGGAATATTTTCGGGAACCATGTCTTTATTTAGATTCTACTTTTTGTATCGTATGTGTCAGATGAGTCAGTGTTAGACGTAACTTTTAAATTGTATTGTTTTATTAGTTATATTATTATTATAAATATGAAGCATACAATAGAAATATAGTTTCATCTGTATTATATATACATCTGTAGTCAATATAAGTAAATATATATATGGGTTTTTAATAAAAATTGACAATCTATAATATAGATACTAGCTGACCCGATAAACGCTTTTACATTTGTTTTATGAAAGTAAGACATAATATATTGTCATGGACTTCTCTAGAACTAAATCATATATAGGTAGTTATATCTCACCATTGAAACAGTGTCTCTGAGAAATATCCAACTACCATGAAAAAAATCTTTTAATTTTTTGGTGGCATGCACTATATGCATGCATGTACGCTTATTGCATACACTAGTCACAATTAACGCAGGTTTCTATTCGTGACACAATTCTCAATAGCGGTAAAGTACATCCAGAGATTACCGCCTACAATATCACATACTCATAAACTTAATACATTTTATTTATGATATAGATAATAATTATATTTATATTTATTTATTTTATAATTATCGTAAGAGGCGACTAAAGGACACTTCACCGGAGGATGGGCAGCGGCGCCCTTTCGAGTGCAGCACATGTTCTGCGATCACCAACCCGCCTGCCAAGCGTGATGTTTAAGGCAAAATATGCGAGGCCTATGTCCTGCAGTGTACTTGAAAGGCTGATGATGACGATGATGATGATAGATAATAATCATCATCAATTTGCTTAATTATAGTTTTTTAAAATAAAGCGTACCTTCTCCAACAAAAGGATAAATACCTCTATATCTCTTACACTAATAAAACTATCTTTTAAATTATCAGAATTCTTTGGAAATTGAGTAATTTATTTCAGCGAGTGATAATAGTAGGCCGTAAAGCGCGTAGGCGTCGCCTAGATAACAAGCCGCCATGGCAATATCTTTTAAGCTGTAATTTGTTAGTGTACCATCTCAATATGCCTGATAAAACTAGAGTTAGTGGCGTCGTTGAAAAAACGAAGATATATAGCGACCACAGATAATTTTATTGTTATTTAAAGGGTTTTAAGCGCCATTGCAACAACGATCACGTTATCTTTTGTACGAATCTCTAAGAATTGTATTTTTTGTGGTTTTTTGTAAAAATTTAAACTGCTTAAAAGTTAGCATAAACTGTTCAATGTGAATAATTAAAGGAAAATGATAATTTTAATTGTAATGTGATATATGTGTGTATTATGGTCA
>DWCF01004365.1:0-16692 GCA_018230265.1 Delias oraia
TGTCCTTTCCAGTTTGAGCTGCTGTTTCGGTGGCTTTAATCCTTTGTAAACTTTTTCAAATGATTTAAGGCAGTATACTAATCACTATTTTATCTGGCACATTTTGCATTTCGCAAGATGTCTACAGTGGTAAGGCACGGTTTCGATTTATATATTATCACTGCACTTTTTCACTTTTGTCCTTTCCAGTTTGAGCTGCTGTTTCGGTGGCTTTAATCCTTTGTAAACTTTTTCAAATGATTTAAGGCAGTATATTAATTACTATTTTATCTTACAATTTTTACATTTTAAAGCAAATACGTCAAACTTTTTATGACGATAATGTTCACAGGGGTAAGGCGCGGGTTTAGAAATGCTCTTGCAAGCATTTTTAACTTTGCCAGTACTCTCCTTCTTCACAGTTTGAGTTGATGTTTCGCTGGCCTTCGCGGTGTTTTCTTTTTTATTATTCTTTGAATCTTTTGTTGATTCTTTTTGTGAATCGCTCATCTTTATGCGATTTTTTTTTTCTTACTGTTTTCAATTATTTAGATGATACTTCTTATTGTGTATTGGACTTGTGTATGGGATAACCGTTCCATAAGAGCAACTCTCATTAAGTGATCAGTGACGTTTACAACTTACCTTACAATTTCCAAACCACGCCCTCAAATTTCAATAAGACAACAATGAATAGACCTGTAAGGTTCATGCAGGTAGTGGCATTTTTAACTATTATTCTCGATGAGTTGTTATGCTAATTTAAATCTTATGCTAAAGTATTTAGGATCAATTTTTAATCACGATGACCATTGATATGTTCTCTTTTAGTAATTATTTGTTGCAAAAATGTAAAAACGTTTGTCTAAATAGGAGATAATTTTGTGAAATTTCAAACTGTTCAAACATTAATAACTAAAATGAATCGTACGAATGTTCCAAATAGCAACAACGGCAACGCACCCGCGGCTTAAGGGCTGGGGGTGTCCGTGGGCGGAGGACCACTTGCCTATGCGAGCCTCCTGCTCGTTTGCCACCGTTCATATAAAAAAAATCGCACTCCCCAGAGTGCCATCAGAAGACCGACGAGTTGAACGAATTGCGTCATAAAAATCTTAATATTTAAAGGTATATTTATTTTAGGAAGTGTAAAATAGTAATTGATCGATTCGCACCTACTTGATATGTAGGTATATAAAATTTCATATTACCTATATGGCATAGGCCTAGTTTTTTATGGTACAGCATAGTACGGAGCAGGTGGGTCTCCTATTTGGTATGAGAACACCACCGCCTATCACCAACCACAACAAAATACGCGCATTGGTTGTGTTGTCGGCTTTTTATACCACTTTAGCGATATTTTGAAGACCTCCGATATCCTCAGCGAAACACAGTAGAAGCACCGATTCAAGTGTAACTATCATTTAACGCTGACTTTATCTGTGAGCCTGAAGTATCACTTCGGATGATCCGGCCCAATGAATGCGGCAGCATATGCATCAGCATGGCTCTCCTATGTGTGAAAAGTAATCTCCATATGTAAAATACCTCGAAAAGGTTTATTGATAACAGAACAAGTCGAGCAAACTATAACTTAATGATTGAGAGTAATCCATTTGACGTGCCACTTGAAATATCGAAAAGCTACAAATGATTTTCGGTCAGACACTGTCACGTATGCTGAGAAAAAATCTTCACACCGTGACGTAACATTTAAAGATGGCTGTACACTTTGGTTTTCAATAATCTTTTTTCACATTTAATAAAAATAACTATTTTGCTTTGCCTGTAGTTATTCACATGTATAATATTTTCGTGATGTGGACAATACAGCCCGTCAAATACAATTGAGTTTCGTTCCAAACTTTTAATTGAATTTTAGCCAGAGATATCGGGTTCAAATCCTGGTCAAGATAATTATAATTTAATTTATAATTTATTCGGTCTCTGGAAGGATTGACAATAGTCGGGCGAGTGTCTTAATAGTGTCGCACCTATGGGAGAGCCATGGTGAAGCATATGTTAAGGCACTAATTGGGCCGGCTCATCCAAAATGATATCACGGGCTCACAGAATACTCGGCGTGAAATATTTCGCTTCGAGTGAGTGAGGATTTCGGAGGCCCTTAAACTTTCCGCTTAAGCGGCAACACAATCAATATGCAGATTGTAGCGCTGTTGTTCATACGCGGCGGTGTTCTCTTATCATATAGCAGACACACCTGCTCCGTTGTCCGCTATACCATAAAAAAACAAATGGTTCTTCGATGTAGAATATACCATAACAAGACTTTTGGCAAACCAACCCAAAAAATCTTTAAAAACAACAGAAAAGCTATAGTGTAGCATATCCTTAAGTTAGTACGCTAAAAGCCAAGCACTGGCTTTCGGAACTGGCTCGGGGATGATTTATCACTTCACTAAAAACTCTGAGCGCCGTCCAAAAAATATATCAACCTTTAAATGGAAGACGGGAAAAAATTCAATCGAGAATTTAAGTTCAATATTAATTTACGGCGTGTTGATTTTATATAGTTACTAGCTGAGATCCACTAACTGTTCTGTCACGAAAATTATTAAACTGATTCAAAAGCATTTATTCAAAATTTCTAATGTTCCCCGTAAGTGGCACTTTTCCAAGGCAATTTACAATTAAGCTACCGTTGGTTTGGAAGATATATCTCTACGAGAAGTACCAACTAGAAACTCGTATGGTTTAATTTTTTTATCGCCATATTTACAATAGTGGCTATTTATGTTTCCTACTTTAAAAGGTACCAGTTGGTGCTTGTGCAGAAGCTTCCTTGCATCTATGTCTCCTATATATGTGAAAGATGGATTTTGCTTGTAGTGATTTGGAATAACAGGCAATAAAACACAACTGAAACTCAGTTTAGTTCTGCAATAAAAGAAACGACTTTTAGTGATTCTAATTACCACGTCGTTACCAAATAACAATTTTCACAATCTCCTTTTACCACAGACTACTATTACATAATATAAGAACATACTAATGCATAATATAGGAAAAATATATTTTTCTATACATATATAGATTTATGTTATAGCTTTCTTAATTAAAGTAGATTTTTTTAATAAGATTTTTGAATTAAATTTCTGTCAGTTCCGTTATCTCTTTAGAGATTTTATCATATAGGCGAACACAGTTCCCCGAGATACTGTTTTTACTTGTTTTAGACCTTAAAGTAGGTACTACTGTTTCATCTTTATTTGTAGTAATAAAATTATGGTGGTCTCTATTTCATTTGAATCTATGAAGTTTCTTGCGTTCATACATTGTGTATTTGTAATTCTATAAGGATGTTAAGGTTGATTTTTTGAAATATATTTTTTTATAATAACGTCTTCGGCCCATAGACACCGCTAGCCCTTGCAGAGCCGAGGTTGCGTTGTCGGCCGTAAAAAAGTAAGGATTGGAATACTCTTATTAGTTTTACTTAGGATTAAGATAGGAGGATATGCAACCAAAACTTCATACAAATCAGTCGAGTCTTTTTAATGAAGTGCAGCAACTTAATATAACCTGAACTGAATATAATCAAGTGATTTATTTTCAAAATCAATTTTTCTTCATACATTCAAAGAGTTTTATACTAACTCTTTTGAAAGAAAAATTCAATTTAAAAAAAAACTTGATACTATAAAGTCCACAACAATCTTTAACAAAAGCAGATTTCTCAAGACATTTATAACTTGTCGCCGCGAGCCGAGAAGCGTCTGTGACTCAATGAATACTTGTAAATTACCTTTTTTTCATATTATATTAACTAAATAAGAAAACTGTTAATGCAAAACGTTCTATTTATCGAACTCCTATTTATAAAACCTGCAAGGATAAAAATGTATTTGTACGATGGGCTGGTTTTCGCAACTCGAAGTAATTATTCGCCTATTTTGCGTGGAAGAACCGGCGGCATCGTGCCAGCGTAGTTCATGGAGAAAGTGGAGCAGGTTCTTCACGAGCACAACAACGACCCCGGTGTCCCGAGGTGCTGTGCCCTGTATTTTGCCACTCCAGAGCAACAAGTAGGTTGTGGTTGGATGTCTCGTCCGCATTTATGCAGGCTCTGCATCTCAAAGGATATAAAAAAATAATTGAATAATAAAAATATCATTAAAGATATTAAAATACACAAATTAAAAGGTTCTGTAAACTACCGTGATGTCATGAGTACCAGGTTCAATGCCGGGCTTAATAGAATTATAATTTTAAATTTTATTAAGTCTTTGAAAAGGCTGTGCAACAGCCGGGCGAATGATATGACATTTCCTTACTACCCTTAGGGGAGCTATACAGAAGCATATGTTAACGCACTAATATGCGGTTAGTTTGGAGTGGTACCACGGGCTCACACAATATCAGCGTGAAATAGTACTTGTCTGTGTTTCACTGAATAAATGAGGTTTTATGAGATCTACTTAGCGATGTAAGAAGCTATAACAACAAATACCGCAAATTTATTGCGGTCAAAACTCTATAAAACATAAGTAAATCGCGCTATTTTATTGAGGAATGAAGACAGCTTATTGAAGGCTTCAGTGCTGTAAAATTATAAGAACAACATAAACTATAGCAAACACTAATCAAATGAATGTAAAATATAACGATTTCTTTGCTTATCCTACTGAAATTTGTTTATATTTTTTATGTAGAGAACAATGGAGCTGGTGGGTTTCCTATATGCTAAGACAACATCGCCACCGATAGACAATCGCATCACAGTCCACGATTTGGTTGTGTTGCCGGCTTTTTATGCCTTCTAAAAGGCATTTTTAAGGGCCTCCGATATCCTCACTTACTCAGCGAAACACAGTAGAAGCACAGTTTCAAGTACAACTTTCATTTCACGCCGAGTATTCTGTGAGCCCGAGGTATCAATTCGGATGAGTCAGCCCAATAAAGTTTTTCCATGGCTGCGACAAAATTAAGACATTCGCCCGGCTGCTGTTAAGCCTTTCCTGAGATCGAATAAATTATAAAATAAATCATAATTGTTCGGGCTGGGATTTGAACCCGATACCTCTCTCTAAATGGTAAAGTTATAACACCACTTACTTACGATGCTTTCAAAACGTATAGTTACAAAGGTCAAATTTCAAAATAGAGCCTCTTCTACGTAGTGCACTTTGCACTGTAACATATGGTACCAAGAGACGTGATATGACCTACTTCTGATAGTACACCTGTTGCATCCGCCACACAGGTGTGCTTATTTCGTATTAATTATATATTTCAGGTGTGAATGGAACTTTAAACTGAATGAGAATCTTTTAAAACTTATTTATTAAGTAACATACATAAAATGTTTATTAATTGATTTTATCGTTGAAGATGTAAGCGAAATTGTAACGAGTATCATTACAAAGAAATCTACTGTCTATAGAAGTATTTTCAAGCCAATATGATTTAGGGCAGGGTAGGCGAACCTTTGTGCATCAACGTAACATGTTTTAAAAAAAATTGAATGGAGTCATTGACGTGCTATCAAAAAATATTGAATTTTTGATTATTTGGAAAATAATAATAAACTTCATCCAAGAAAGCATGGAATTTTTTTATGCTATAGCGGACAACAAAGCAGGCCAGAGGTGGAGACCCACTCCACCAATCCGCGGTTGTGTTGCCGCCTAATACGCCACTTATGCGGCATTTCTAAGAGCCTCCGATATCCACACTCTCTCTGTGAAACACTGTACAAGTATCATTTCACGCGGAGTATTCTGTGAGCACGTATTATGATTTTGAATGAGCCGGTCCAATTAGTGCTTCAGCATATGCGACACCATGGCTGACCCCCGGATGTACTTTCGCTTTTTTAAACACATACCTACCCTGACTTAGGGACTTCTAAAAGCGTATCTATTACCTAAAGCCCGGCAACACACACGTGGCTGGGAGTGTCCCAGCACCGCTTAACTTAGATGTACCTAATTATTAAAAGATATTCTACTATAATTTTTAACATAGAGTACCTATAGACAAATTGTATTTTGCATACCTTACATTTTCGTATGTAATTTTACCTATGTTTAATTACCTTACATATATACTTATTATTTATTTTTTTATTATATATATATTTATTTTTTTATGGTATAGAAGACAACGGAGCAGGTGGGTCCTCTATATGGTAGGAGAACATCGTCACCCAAGGGCAACCGCGCCCTATTCCGCGCATTGGTTGTGTTGAACTTAATTTAATTAATTTTATCTGACTTTTAAATTTGGTAATGTTAACTTTCGCACATTTTGTAACTTTATAAATGAATGCCAAACAACATTACATTCGCCTGTGGTCAATAATATGGAAAATAATGAAATAAGCTTTCCAATTGAACGGATATCGTGTAATAAGAAGTTTTTGTATACAAATCCTTTGTTTCATATAAAACGGCAGATAAAACTACCACATCAATGCAAATTCGTTGTTCAATAAGACACAAACATAAAAATTTTACAAGCCCGTTATTTTTACGTGCTCGTAAAACTCCAGATGTCCAGACCTTAAATTGAGACCACTTCTGTGTTCTTTAACAATGCACGTTTTCTAAATAATAAATTATAGGCGAAATCAGGGCGGATTTTCAAGATAACTCTTTAAGAGAACTTAAGCTGAGCGAATGCCTGTCACGAAGCGAGAGGTATCGGTTTCAAATATCGGTCCAAACAAAAAAATATTTATTATGTCTTTGGAAGGGCTCGACACTGGCCGGGCGAGTGTTTGAACTATGTTGACGTGATAGAGCCATGCTTTGGTTATTTTACGCCGCTTAAGCGGATTTCAAAGACCTTCAATATCCTCATTCATGCAGCGAAACACAGAACAAGTACTGTTTCACGCTGGTTTTCTGTCAGCCCATGCTATCACTTCGGACGAGCCGGTCCAATTATTACGACAGCATATACTTCAGCGTGGCGCTTTTAACCTTGTATAAATTAAAAATATTTATTTTTCTCGCTTATAGGTACTCTGTGTTTAACTAAAATAGATATATTTTACGATAGTCTTTATTTAAATAAAGTATTTTGAAAAATACAAAGTTCAACGTTATTAAATAAAACAATTCTCATATATCATTGAGTTTTTTAAATGTCGCAAAATTAAAATTAAGTGAAAAATGATTAAGTTTTGATTAACGCTTTTATTTTCGCCATAAAAGTGTCAACGTCATAAAGTTAAAGTCAGTATAAACTGGGCTTTTGTAGCGAGTTGAAAGTTAATAGGTTATTACTTAGCGGGACGCACGAAATGGCTTTATAAATGTCATGATATCATTCTTCCTTACCAACATATATAGTCATTACATATATATCAACTCTCAATTCAAATGCTATAAATTGTTTTAATAATTTGATTTAAAAAAGGCAGTGATCGTCTCTATTTGAGAATGAGCTGCCTCACAAATTGGGCCGAGTCATCCGAAGCGATACCACGGGCTCACAGAATATTCAGCGTGAAATGGTAGTTGTATTTGAAACGGTATGTGCGCTATGTTTCGCTGAGAGGAAGACCTGATCAGAGTGAGGATATCAGAAGTCTTTAAAATAAATGCTGTTTTCCCGGCGTGAAAAGCCGGCAACACAACCAATGAACGGAAAGTAGCGCGATTGTTCATGGGCGGCGATGTTTTCTTACCATATGACCATAGGAGACCCACCTGCTCCGTAGTCCGCTATAACATAAAAAATAAAACAAAAATCTATTAATTACACCTCTTACTTCACAGAAATTATAACGGACATAGATGTAGTTTATAGTTTAACATAAGATTTTATAACTCTTTATCGTCATTACATTTTCGGCATCCATGGCCCTGCAAGGGCTAGGGGTGTCCATAGGCGAAGGACCGCTTAACTTAGGAGAGCCTCCTGCTCGTTTGCTACCGTTGCCATAAAAAACTTACCATCTAAGCGCACTCAGCCTTCAAAAACATCATGACCGCGTGATCATGAGCGCGTCAATTTTCAAATTAAGAAATATTTCTTACATAGACACTTTTACTTTCTACATTAATCTAGGTTTAATTTTATTTTAATGACGTCATGCAACAAATGACAATCGTTTTTATGACGCCACTCAAACAATTGCAGCTTTAGGAAACATACAAGCCAGTTAAGTTCTCGAAACTGGCGTCGCATCTAACAAGATCTCTGGGCATTTGTGAAATAAAAATAGATGTTACATAAAGGCTGGCGTTTTCAATTACGCCGGCGAGCTTTGTAACCTTCCATTTCCGTTTCCTATATAGTTGTATTCCTTACTACCTCGTAGCTAAGTGGCGTGATAAACGCACTTCGAAGCGAGAGGTATCGGATTCTGTCTCTGGTTGGAATCATCATCATCATCATCATTTCAGCCGTAAGGCGTCCATTGCTGGACATAGGCCTCCCCCTTGGACCTCTATGAATACCTGTCGGAGGCGACTTGCATCCAGTGTCTTCCGGCGACCTTTATATGGTCGTCTGTCCACATTGTGGGTGGACGCCCCACGCTGCGCTTGACGGTCCGTGGTCTCCACTCTAACACTTTTCGGCCCCATCGGCCATCCGCTCTACGTACGATATGGCCTGCCCATTGCCACCTCAGCTTGCTAATTCGGCGGGCTATGTCGGTAACTTTAGTTCGTCTACGGATCTCCTCGTTTCTGATTCGATCACGTAGCGAAACTCCGAACATAGCCCTTTCCGACCATAGCTCGCTGAGCGACTTTCAGATGAGGCCGATGATATTTTGGTTGGAATAAAGTATTAAAATTTATTTAGTATTTGAAAGGGGTTGACAGTGGCTGGGCGAGTGTCTTAACATTGTCTTACCAATGGGAGAGCCATGCTGAAGCATATTATGACGTACTTATTAAGACGATTTTGTAAAGTGATATGAGGTCACAGAATACGATAAGTGATATCGGAGTCACGTGAAATTATACCACCCAGGAACGTAACAAGCAGGCACTACAGCCAAAACGTGATTTACATGGTTGTCAATGAACGGTGGTAACATTAAAAAGATCCGCTTACTCTGTTGCCCGATATACAGTAAAAAATGTGAACTGGACTGAACTTGTTGACTTTCTTCTCAGATCTGAATATCTTCTTGTACCTAGATTGTGGCTATGTTGTCCTATATGAAATAAAAATCTTTTACTTACAGCTAGAAAAACTAGAAAACAGATAAAAGCAAAATTTAAATATTGTAATATCAACATAGATAACCCTATTGAAGTTGTAAAACTTTGTTTTTGCAATACGTTCCGTTTAACACATAAATGTTTTCAATATTAATAAGTTGTGAACTCAATATAAATTCTAAAGTAAAGTTAGGTTAATGCTAGTTGTTATTGTATGCGAGTTAACGGGGAATAAATTATAGCGTAATTTCCATTAAACAATATATAACAGTTGGTGATACTTGGCAACCAGCTGCAGTCTTCCTACTTTTGACAGATGACGTTTGAGACAATTTACAACTACTATCGCAATGGTGTTTGTCAAATTTAGGATAGTTTTGATAGCTCATTATACAGATAACATAGTATGATGATGAACCTATTATGTTTAAATATAATGAGATTTTAATTAACACAAATAATAAAACAAAGAAATCTGTAGGTTACATAATACACGGAATAATATTTAATCAAAGACAAAATATTTTTATTCAAAATAAGATACAAATACCCATTTGTGAACGTGACATTTGGACTCTACTACCATTTCACAGTGTTAGTGCTTAATAAAAGAAATGGCGTAAGAAACTGACAGCAAAACATTTTTTCTTAAAAAATAAGCAGACTTACACTTTTATTCACAATTAAACCCTATTTCCTTATCGTTCAGAAAGTCGTTTATTTTTTAAATTATCAAGAAATTAATAATTTAAGTTGAAAATCTTTAACACCAACAATTTATATAATTTAAATTATCTCAATTTGGTCGCACTGTCTTGATTTTTTTGTCCGAAAATTTCTCTTTCAAAGCAACCTATTTCTTTTAAAATCTTTATAAATTTTATGTAACTGACAACTATTATTAATAATAGCATGTTTGAATTCCAATAAAATTAAATCATTTTTCTGGAATGTTAATTATTATTTTAAGTAATTGCATATAATTGCATTTTAAGTATTTTAATTACAATAACAGTCTATGTTTGAGAAGAAATAAATGAAAATAAAATAAAAACCTTGATTTATTGTACGTTCTATATTTTTATATAATTTACATATAACTGCTATCATCTCCATAACTGAATGTATTCATTTAAGAAAACAATTATAGAATGGGGTGTTATATCTATGGTAAACAGAAAGGGCAGCTCAAGCCTTCCTTGGCCATTCCTTCATCGGAAACGATGGCGTGGGCCAATCTTCGTTCACAGCTTCACATCGGTGAGACAACATCGGGCCTCTCAAGGCTATTTCCAGCGACGGCTCAGGCCAAGGTTTGTGTCCAGCGGAAGATGTCTTTGCGCTAGTCGCGGCATCTCGGTTCTTTGATACACAGTAAAACAAAAAACTGACCCATTTAAAAAAAATATTTCGCATACTACTTAAAAGTTACAATCACGTCGGTTTTACCATTGAAATAATATTTATAATTGAATAAAATTTGGCATTAAACGTACGAATACAGACATTTCACGAGAATAAAAATGAGCAGAGATTATACAATGTGTAATATGTTATACCTTAATCCGATGTCCGCTGCTTTCCATACGTTGATTTATCGAGTTTCAAAGACGTTCTAATAGGTACCTACTGCATAGAACTACGTATTATCGGAGATTTATAGTCTGTAACTTGGAATGTGCTTCCAGGATTTGGATAACATACGATTAAGTTATGTTACGTACCATATATCATACTCTCAAGTGCTTCAATATTTTAAATTTAACTTTTTAGTTGAAATATTTTGAAATTATAAATATATTCTACCAAAATAAAGTACGAGAACTGTTATTAAATACATTTATATATATTAATAGGTATATATACCTCCGACAGGTATTCATGGAAATCCAAGAGGGAGGCCTATGTCCAACAGTGGACATCTTACGGCTGAAATGATGATGATGATATGTCGTATAATCAAAGTAGACGATTTATTCAATAATATATGGAGATAGACTTTAATAGCTCAATTCCAAATGTGAATGTAACACATACGATTAAATCACTTTAATATCTTATTAGAGAACTTCTGAATTGATACTTTCACTGGAGATTTGGACCATTATTCTTAAAAGTGTTGCCCAAATGCAAGACCAAGACCAAGATCGCCTAATTTTAGCACGACCAGGACTGACAGAAATAAGACATGAGCAAGAACAAGAATAAGCCGGCAAGACGCAAGGCCTTGCAGCTATTTTTTTGGCAGTAGTTTTTGGATTTATATACCACCTTAGGTTGGTATTTAGTAACTATAGTTATACAGAATAGTTCTTGAATTACGAATCGCGCTATTAGCTCCAGTTCCTAATTTTTATGTTGACATATATTGAATGACATAAGTGGTTTTATAAATTAATTATGAAGTGAGAGGAATCGATTTTGAATCCCGGTCTGGATAGTTATAAATTATAATTTAATTCATAATTATTTAGGTCTCTGGAAGGGTTTGACAGGGCGGGCGAATGTTGTAATACCGTCGCATCCTTTCGAGAGCCGAGCTGAAGCATACGCTGATGACTTACCTATTGATTGGGCCGGCTGGTCTGTAGTGACTACTCAGAATACTCAGCGTGGCAGTTGTACATGAGATTGTGCTTTTGTGAGTGAAGATATCGGAGGCCCTTAGAAATGCTGCTTAAGCGGCGTAAAAAGCCTCCAACACAATCAATGCTCGGACGTTGGCACGGTTGTGCTGCGGTATTATCACGGAAAGATCCAAAGGCCACTTGTTGTGGGGCAAAATTATGAGCGCTACGCCTTTATAAAATTCCTTTTTCAATAATTTTATACCCCAAAATTTTTGTTGTTTTTTTTTTCATTTACATTGTATTTATAAGTTTTTAATGAATAAATAAATATAGTTTTATGTTACTTTAAAATAGTGTAGTAGGTACTGGTAGTAGTTGTTGTTAATAAAAGTTTTTAAAAGAAAAGCTGAGACTATAATTGCTTTATTTGAATTTAGATTGAAACGTATCACGTCTTCAAAAGCTTTCTCTAATAATAACATAGCAGTTTGGTAGAACGTCTACGTATGATATGAAATAAAAGCCTTTAATATGTAGTCGAGACGTAGTCTAAGATCCGGTCATAAAATAATAACACATTTAATGTTCACATGTACCTGATCTTTTCCGATCAAACTCTTCGGCATTGCGTAGAAACATTGGTTCCTTCAGAATTGTCTATCACATTTATCGCAGGGAAAGTGAGGAGTTGATGGATTAATACCTGCAGCTAAATTTCATCATAGAACATCGAGACAGAATATAAAGTATGGCCTGCATGTTTATCGCTCCACAAATGAGCTTTTCTTAAGGATTTTTTTTTGCTGCGCACCAAAACTTTGTGGATGCTACCTGCAAAGGAATACCAATCCTATACGACTGGGACACCTTCAAAGAGGAGCGAATCTATTCCTAAAAGGCTGGCAACGCACCCACTGCCCAGCAGAGGCTGGTGGTGGCCATGGGCCGCTTATCCTAGTGAGCCTTTCGCTCGCTTGCCTGCCTATATAAAAACAATATAGTAAATCAATATCTCTTAGTCTATTCGCAATACGATGTCGTGAAAATTTAATGTCTTTTACATTATTAAGTGTCATGGATAACGATCTGAACATAAACTGGTATTTCAACACTTTTGAAGAAAAAATGCTTTATTTGTTACGAAAATAGCTACCATTCATTCATAATCATCGATCAGCCTATCAAGTCCACTGCTATACATAGTCCTCCCCCAATTACGCCCACCCATTACGATCCTGAGCGACCTGGATCCAGACATTGTCCGTGACATTCGTTAGATCGTCTTTTCATCGCATGACGGGACGTCCTACTCTGCGCTTTCCGGCACCATTAGTGTTGCCCAAATGCATGACTAAAATTACCTATTAGACTATTGCTGTTTATTTAAGTTTACTTCTGATCTTCAAAAAACCTATTACATTAGGAAAATTTTGAGCCTGAATTAGCATAGCCTTAGTAAAGACCAACCAGATTTATAAATGTCTGAAAATTTAATAAAAATAATAATAATATTTGTGATTCCTTTGTATGGAAAAATATTAGATGTTTCCTTAAGCCTGAAGTGTTTCTGTTTTTTATTTATATTTCAATCTTTTTATGTTGGCACAATTTACACACGGCAATTTGGTATTCCTGAAATATTTCAATAAACTCATCAAATTTGCTTTTAAATCTTCTTGATCTATAACTCAAACTATCAGTACTCAAACTAGAACAAATTGAATCTTCGCCACTTATATCGAATTATAAACTTACGTTTTCGGAGAACAACAAGAATTATTAAAAACAATTATAAAGATAGACTCCAACGAAGTACAGCTCAATTGAAAATGACTGGATTTACGTCTTTAAACCAAACCTTTTTGAGGACAAAAAATTAGATTCGTAAGTTATAGAACACATGGTTTCAATAAACATGTTTGTTCGGCGGTCCTTGTTCCCATGGTTTTACAAAAGTTTTTGCAGATTCTATTGTTTTGGTGTAATAAAATTTGTATCATTATACCTGCATGTGCACTGGGCAATTTGGGCAACACTAGCTACCATAGACATATTAAAATATGAATGAGTTTTTAATAATATAAACTCATTCATAACGAAATCAGTGCATCAACGTATGCTTCAGCATGGCTCTCCCACAAGTGGGACAGTGTTTAGACACTCGCCTGGCCACTGTTAACCCCTTCCAAAGACCGAATAAATTATAAATTAACTTGTATTTTTTTTAACCTACCTATTAACAAACTACTTACCTACCTAGCTACATACCAGCGCCAGGAGTTAGCCTACGTAAGAATCAATATAGAATATATTCATTAAATAAATAACTGTGTCAAAATATGTTATTTCTAAATCTAATGTAAATAAAACAAAATAAATATATATTATATATTAGTGTTATTTACGCAAAGGACTAAGGAAGCGTAAGAAATGTCCCTTATTCCAAATTCTTTCGTTCACCCTTGGCGTTTAATAGCAATTTATAGAATTCCCAACATATTCCTTTCAGATTTTGTATGAAAATATAAAAGAATTTCTTATACTTATAGGCACTTTTTTTCACCCGTGGGAGAGCTATGCTGAAGCATATGCGGACGCAATAAATGTGCCTGTTTTTCCGAAGTGATACCACGGACTCGCATAATACTCCGAGTGAAATGATAGTTGTATTTTGTAGCTTGCAAATGGCAAAAGATTTCTTCAAATCCGTTGATTTTCGAAGCCTTTTTAATTAAAAAAAATATTTTGTTTATGGAAACGGGATAAGAGTCCTCATCATCATGGACAATCTTAGCAGGGTTGCGGGTGCGATGTCGGCTTTTAAGGTAGGTACAAACTTTTTAAATATTAATATAGATCATCTTATATTTCGTATATAATAACAATAGCACTTTCCCTGATTTAAACTCTTAAATAACAGGTTAAATCTATCGAAAATTTCGATACAGTGCCTGTTTGACACGTAGTCATAATACATGTTGTCAAAGCGGGTAGCTACGCGATTGCAACCACAGGCTTTTTAATAATTGTTTGCTTAACTTGACATAAAAAAACAGCCAAGAAAAACACTCGTTAAAACGTGCCGGGAAAAGTTTGTCATAACATAGTATGTTTAGATTTCCGACAATTATGCTAGGAGTGTAAATATTTGACGGTTTCATTTAAATTTTATACTATTATTAGAAGTGACGCAGGTAAAGATCTCGCGCTGAGCATAACAAAACCAAACGCTAACAAAGCCATTAGCAAAAAGTTTTTATTAGCATATTTTCGCTGCACTTCGTTAAAATTGTGAAGTCTGATCATAAAAGCAACAAAATGTTTATACTACGTTTTATGAAATGAATAAATACATTAAATATTAGAAGCTTCTATTTTTTATTCTATTACAAGAGTAAAGCAGGCGGGTCTCCATGGTAAGAGAACGACGCCGCTCATTGACATGGCTTGTCGGCTTTTTGTTCACTTGGTGTAAAAATTAAGTAAATAGAGAAAGTACCATGATAAAAATATTCAAACCAACATTGTTCATCTTTTAAATCGGTTACCCACTATTTCAACTATGAACCCCTAGGAATACAAGCAAAGTTATCACTTAATAAATTAAAATCAAATTAGGTAGAGTTTAGTTAGAATTAGTATTTATGTAAGGTCCAGAGATGACACCGAGGACCTCCGCACCTAACTCGCGGACCGTCGGAAGCCATGGACCACAGGGTAGATAACGCTTTTCTAAATACAATTGTCCATAAATGACAACACTTAAAAAACAAGTTCTTTGAATGCTTGTAGGCAAGTCAGTTAAAGTGAACTGTAAATATAAATGAAATTACAAAAAAACCCCATCGAATGTGCATAAAACTCTTTCCATCTGAAGGGAATACATAAATACTTAACAAATACTCAAACAATAGCTGGCCGACAGTTCCGATAAACTGCAAAGCCCACTACTGACTTTCTTTTATTTTATTATCTTATTGTAAACTGCCTTTAAATATTTTCCGTATAAATATTACGTCTCTACCTATGAAATTGCCGCTTCGTATGAAAAGATTTAAACGAATTTTTTTCGTGTATTTTTTATTTGTATTAATCGAAGTAATCACCGATGCAATCAGTGCATCTTAGTGCACTGATAGTTTATTGATGCCCTTCTTTAAGAAATCAGCTGGACGGGAGCTAACAAATTTTTCAAAGGCATTTTGTACTGCCTCTCGGGTATTGAATTTTTTTCCTGTCAAAAAAGTTATCCAAATTTTGGAAAAAGTAGTAGTTTGAAGGCGCAAGGTCTGGTGAGTAGAGTGGATGACGGAGAGCTTCCAACCTCAGTTCATGCAACTTGGAGACCGTCTGCTGTGCAGTATGAGGTCGCGCGGTGTCGTGCAGGAGCAGCAGAGACGAGCGATTGACCAATGCTGGTTGGAGATGTGTCAGCTTCTCCATTATTGTGTTCATTTCTTCATAGAATTTTTAAAAGTACCTCAACTGGCAACTGATTCCACAGAGTTGTGTTCCTCAGCACAAAATTCCTTTAAAGGCGCTCAGTTGTGAAACGACATATATTTAGAGAGTACGTACGGACGATATTTTGTTCCGCCTCGAAGTTCGATGATGAAATTCAGCTGCAGATGTAAATCCAAACAGCCCATTAGAACCATCATCTCTACGCAACACCAGAGTCAAGCTGATCAGAAAGGATCGGGTCGTAGACGATTAGAAATATTTATTTGTATTTTTTCGTTAATATAGTACTATTTTCAAGATAAAATCTAATTAGTTACAAGATAAGAATTAGTTAGAAGCTTTTCTAACGCTAGTTCATTTACTAGGTAGGTATCTCTTAATTATATCCGAAATAAAATCCTGCATACCTATGCAGGATTTTATTCATTGAATTCATGATTTTTTTTGAAATGACTATCGCTGTCGGCATAAGGCCTCTACAGCTTCTCGCGGACTTTTGGGGCGAGCCGTAGGCTCGCCGAGAGATT
>DWCF01004366.1:0-16687 GCA_018230265.1 Delias oraia
AAAGAGTTGTCGTTAAATGGAGAGAAGAAATGGTGGATGGAAGACAAGCTAAACCAACTAAAGCCAATTGATTTCGAAGCTTTAGGGAATTTGTCGTTAAATCAAGGGACGTTACATGGAGGTTACACTGTATATACAACACTAAATTGTAACTTTTTTTATGAGTAACCCCTATTTTATAGCCATTTTAGTAATTTAATCATTTTTCATCCCGAAAATTTGCTGAAAATCCCAAAAATTTAAATTTTTACAACTTTTTTTTAATTGTTTTTTTCATAAAACTAAAATTTTCGCAACAATCCTGACCCTAGTTATAACTTTACCATTTTCCATCATTAAGTTCATTCCTATAATCATATTTATATGTTTTTTGTACAATGAACCGTATACAAGTACGTCCAGAAGTATTAGAGATGAAGATCCCAAAAATCCGAAGAACAAATCCAGCAATAAAATACTTTTGCGCGTGTAAGCATGAAGTAATTGCGTCAAGAACAATTAGAAGAAAGAACAATGGAGTTATAAGATTATCTTAGTGTTACAGTCTTTATAAATTTATAACTAATTTTAAAAAATAAATTATAATAACTTAAAAATAATATTGTTTGGTCTTTGTTATTTTTATATTCCCTTATTATTATTATTCCCTGCTTATTTCCCGCATAGGTACCTACTTATATCACATACACAATTATTATGGCAATACAACATTTGCTGGGTTAGCTAGTTTAATATTTAAAAATAAGTCATACATAACTCGAATTTGTTGAAATATTCTAAATATATTGAGAGTCTCTTTCTATCGCTAATAGGTATGAAAGGGAGACACAATTGTGTTATTTACGTTCATTCTGTTCAATTCAGCAATATGTTATAGATTATTATTGTTGTCTGGTGTACGTTTAACATTGTTATTAATTTAAGTTTTATTATAATAAATTTAATTTAAGTAATTTAATTGTCATAAATAAATTTGGATGTTTTATTTGTGCAATCGTAACCCTTCTACGTTAATATAAGTTTTATTTTCAACACTTAAATATCACTAAGGACTTCTGATTTATGCGTACTTTAAAATTAGGACGCGTTGGCGTCTGAAACTTATTATATTTCTTAATAACACATTACTATGATTTAGGTACATTGTTAAGAATAACTGGTACAGTTATACTACATACTTGTGTAAGATGAAATCAACTTTAGTAATGTCGTGTTTATACAAGAAGACCTACGGCCAAGACTATTGAGACTGGCTAGCGCAAGTACGGATATCTCACTATTCCAAGAAGTGGACAGACAGGCGACCACGGGATCTTTGAGGCTCGTTGAAACAACGGTTTATTATAGGCTACATATAAAAAAGTAATAAGTTGTTTATTTTAAAAGTATTTACAAAATTTTCGTGGCGAAGAATTCCCAGTAAGTAATCGTTACATACTTGTGTTGGGAATGACTCGCAGCTTCCGTTGTGGTAAATAAATAAACAAAATAAGTACATATAAGTAAATAAAATTGCATAAAAGAATTTTAATATTTTATTACAAAATGCCTTAATATATGCTAATAGTAATATCCACTTTTATCTTTGAGAATTTAAACAATTGGTAAATGATACAATTAAAGGGACACATAAATTATTTATATCATATTTTTCGAAAAGAAAGGGTCTGATGGAACATAAAAATATCGCTATTATTACAGGTTCATTATTGAAAATGAGTAATATCTACATTTTGCGTCAAATATTTTATTCACAGATAAAATAAACAGATGTGCTCTACACAAATTGGTGAAATAACATTTTGGGACACAATCTGCTTGTATATTTCTAATAAACTATTTTAACTTTACACACAACCCTTTAATTTGCACACCTCTTATTTCAAAAAAGAATAAAGGAAACAGTTCACGGCAGATAAGTCGCTACAAGGATTTTTTTTACTTTTTAATGCCATTCATCTATTATCAACTAGAGAATCTACTGTCAGAATAGAATTATTTTATCTAAGTTTCTTAATTAATGATTATGTAGGTAAATCTGTAATAAATACTAATAATTTTTATTTATAAAGTTGTATATAGGTTATGTACACTGGATATTTTATCAATAACTGCCACCGCCATATAAAGAATGTACATACGCGACAGTTACACACTTTTGCCTAATTGATAATTCAACGTTTCAATATGGAATGATTCAGTTCTTTCAACTCATCGGAATAAGGGACGTGGCACGGATAAAAATAACCCTCCGATTTGTAATCTGGGAGAGTTAAATAAATTTATTTGTATTACCCTGTGCGTAACTTCTTTTGATAACAATAATAAAATAATATCATTGATATTTATATGTCCCTTACTCCCTTCGCGTTAACTTAACAACCTGTAATCCTCCTAAATTCATTCATAAGACATTTTGAGAAAAATAAGTGAAGAAGAGTCGAAAGATGGATTTATTGAAACGTTTAATGAGGATGGTAATATATAATTAATATGATAATTAAGATCTAAATTGTTGTATGTCTAGATCAACGATGTAGACATCATTTATTATTGATCCCCTTTAAATTTTAAAGTTGTATTTACACATTTCAACCGTTTGAAAAATGAAATTGTGCATAAAATAACTATGGAGTAAGCAAAAATGATATTTCAAGTAAATAAAAGGAAGCGAGGATAAATAAAGAAAAAGCGTTTAATGATATAATATTTAATTACGAAACTAATAATAAGAATGAATTAAACACACAAAAGGCTTATACTAAAATCGAAACTGAACCTGTTAAGATAAAAACGAAACTTAAAATTATAAATTAGAGAGGACAAAATAATATAGAAAGAAATTTCGTAATGCGTCTTAACCGAAGTGTTATTCACTGATATGTTGACCATTATTCATATTGATACGAATCACTAAAATGCCTACAGCTTATATAGTATGATATATAGATATTACAAAACTAATATATAGGTATAGGATCGATATGCAAAGATATGCGTTAGAATAATGTGAAATGTATTCTTCAAATCAGGACTGTTCTTATAAGTGACAGTAAAAGTAAAGAACAGCAAAACGAATAGAGACGCATTCATTCCTTAACAGTTAACACATAGCTTTAAACTAACAAATTGAAACAATGTTCTTACTATGAATAAAATTGCATAAATTGCGCTTAATAAAACTCTCAAATATAATTTAACTGTAACATTTTTCATCAACTCTTTAATAGGTTAAGATTAATTTAAGATTTTACCTAAAATAATGTGTATTGACTTTAAATTTGGCATCTCATTCTAAACACAGATTTAATTAACTTCTTACCATACAATAATATCCTAAATATTTAAAATACTTTTCTAAACACATAAATTTCTATAATTATTATCTATTAGTCAATACCAGTGTTGAGGAATTCTTAGGCCTGAAATCGCCACACACCTCAATTCGAGCAAGCGACAGATTGACACTGACAGATCAACAAGACTGATATTTGTGTTAAAAACGAAATCTGTGCATTGTGTGTAGCTTTTTCATTACAGATTATAATTGATTATTTATTGATCAAATTTTGAGTAAGTTAATTAGACTCCAACTTAAGCTTAATAGCATCCAACCTCTTTCGAATCGACCTTTAAGACTTTATAAGGACCCAGGCCTTACTTTGAAAACTTTTGCAAAATATCACCACACCCTGGTCACCTAACATTACTAATCCAATCTACTTACATTTTGATTCCAATACGATATTTAGTACAATTCTAACAATTCTTACGTCTTATTGAGAACTAATTTAACCATTTTACTAAGCTCTAGTTTATCATTAATATACGTGATGTATAATTATGATACAATTTTTTAGTGTAAATAATTCTTGTCTGCATTAATATCAAGATGGAAATTCATATTCGCTTTGCACACTTAATTTTTTCAAAAACGTAGGAATGAGTAGAGTAAATTATACATGTGATTCTCAGTACTTAACAATTTGTGAAAAATCAGTTTTAGGTACATTAGCGAATATGTATTTCTTTGTGACTCGAAGATACAAGCTATATCGACATAGTTAAAAATTATTTCTGTTGACAATTTAAAATAAAATCAAGTAACTGTCAGAATCTTCACAGCGGAGGTATGGAACAATGGAATCACCGTTTTCGGTGTACAAACGCGTAAGGTCACCTAATTTTACTTATATCTTTTTAAAATAATTGATTGTACCTACGTGTAAAGCGCGATAACGGTTCTTACTCGTCATATTATCAGGTCTCTGTTTCACGCATGTTTGCCTAATCACATTGAATGGACGTGTAACTGAACACTTAAAGTGGTCTTAATTAAACCACCACGCGGTGTAAATGAAAAGCCATGTGTTTTAGTAATTGTTAGAAATTTAACACTTAAATCACAACTTAATCTCTTTTGAATTGGACTAGACGCATATTTAATTAAGGAAGGCAAAGATGTGTGAAAACCAATTGATAGAGTAGAAAATCAAAGCCGAAAGTGAATTTATATACAAAATGTCGAGAGATTTATGCTAAAATACTGTTGCTAACGTTAGTGTAAATACTGACAACAACGTGCTATATCAGATCCCGTTTCCCGATCGAAAGCCAAAATGGCGTATTACACCGAGGAGTCGAAATGGGCAATAAATAAATTAAATACCTAATCACTTAGTGAAACATGCACGCGCATTTATAGTGTTGTAGCTACCATTAATATAAATTAACATCAAATAAATGCATCATGTCACTATTATTTCACCGAACGTACCGTTAATGATCGTTCTATTAACTAGAAAATAGTCTAGGGTCTAGCGCCGAGCGTTATGCACTCATAATAAAACACGTCTGAAACATTCCAAAAATTCTAATGAACTCGCTCCAAACGCAGACACAATATGAGCTGTGATTACACTAACTAATCGAGAAAACTACGTTCAAAACGACCAACAGAATACTTTGTCTAAATAACGAAACATGGAAGAGAAGTTATAACGAATGGAACCGGTCCCATAACGCTAAGAAATTCACTATAACTAATATTGCACACACATACACATTTCTAAATATCATAGCGATTTTAAAACTAAAAAATGTGTATGCGTACAAAGCTATAATTATTTAATAAAAAATGCAATAAAAATTGTGCATATTAAAATAGTGAATAAAATATATGTATAAAATATAATCTTATAGCAATAACTGCAACTAATGTGACAAAGGAAATATAATTATGTTTAACAATGTGAAAAATGGTTATGTTTACTGTAAATAAGCCTGTTTAAACAACCGATGCAATGTTTGACATTGTCCACAGATTTGGCTAGTAATGGAAAAGAAATCCTTCGCAATCTCATTGCGGTCTGCTGCGAATGAAAAGTTCGATCACTGGAAACATATATCTAAGTATATAAAAATAAAATATAGTTTAAAAATAATTAATTGATTTACGGAATGAAATACCACACAAAATATAAGACCTCTCGAAATATCTATTGCAATATTAACACTCGCCAGGTGGCGCATTCTTAAATTAGATAAACGTACGTATTCACTAAGGAAGTAGAGTTATAGCACTTATCTAAACTGTTCCAAGTAAGCGTAATACAGATACATTATAATTTCAGTCGAGGTCGTTTCTCGAATGCGAGAGAGGTAGTCGCAAGGCTATTCACAAGGAATAAGAAAGCAATGTCTCAACTCTGGAGCTTTTACAACTGGTAATCAAGTCAAACTATCAAATACAATTGACGCTGGTTGGAATTTATACATTTAAAAGGTTTATTAAAATAAGAAGCTGGGAATATTGGTTAGTAGTAACACTGTATTTTTTTTAACAGTTGAGATTTTGCTTGCCTCTCCTGTACTGTGGCCAAAATGCGACACTTGTGTGATATTCCTTGAGGATATTTAGATACTTGACTTGGAGAATGAGACCCGAAGGTGATTGGACTCTGATAACTGGTAGTTGTGCATCTGGATGAGCGCTGTCACTGCGTCGTCTATGGCCGGAAGTTGGACGAGCGCCATCTTGCGATCCTTCCTAGAATTCAATGAATTTATTTATATAATAGTGATAATGGGAGTTACTTTTGTAATTTAATTTATGTATTTTTTTAATTTGACGAGAAAGCAACAAAAATATTGATTCTCGTTAAAGACTAAGAATGTTTTTAGATGTCAGGTATAAGTAATACTAAACTATTAATCGTTTTCATATTATTCCAATACCAACGGAAAAATACATACGGGAAGAATTTGAACGCCTTTATATTGAATCCACGTTTGGCGAAGGCGTCCTTTATATCATCCTCGGAGACGGTCGCTCTGCGGACAGACATTCATTGTTATAACTCTATGGAATTGAACAATAACTTACGAAATGCCGGATAAATGTATGGTAACATTCCTTCGGGATGTTTCTTAAGAGAGCTTATTCATTTTATGTTTCTGAACTGCTTTTCGATAACATTACAATACCTGATAAAATAAAACATAATTAACAGAATGTTTAACAGTCTAATTTTTATATAAAAATAAAAACATCATAATTATGTAACAAAAAGAAAAGTTTATTTAGTAAAAAAACTAAATAATGATTCATGCAAGATGCAATAAAAATTTAGAGCAATACTTAACTTTTGCATTACCATGCTTACAATATGGCGATTAAACAAAACTGTAATAGATGATAAAATTAATACAATTTACTTACGGAATGTTGGATAGATGGAGTGTGGCACTGGGCGGGTAAATATTTTGGTAATTTTTGCTGCCCGGTTTCTTGAATCTGTGTAGCGGGCTTTGCGAATAGTCCCTGAAATATTTCGGTGGGATTCTCAGTACTTGTAGTAAAACAACTCATTTGGATATACAAAAATATAGTATTTATTCAAGATTTACATTTAAATGTAAAATTTAAAAAAACTTCCATCTTACGTAACGACGTTTGTACGTAAATGAGGTGAAAATAGCTCAGAGTGAGGAAATATGCAAGCCATCTGTTTAATATGTTTTGATTAATCTGCGAAACTTTTATGATTGATAGAGACAGCTATACTGTCATTGTTTTTTTTTCAAATTAATACAATCTTCCATTAAATTAAATATAAGTACATATAAAAATATAATATAATGTTATTGCGTTTTTACTTTTTAAATATAAATAATTATGTGTGTATGAAATATGTTTGGTGACAATGTAGTTCAAATAGAAAGATAGACAACAAATAGAATAAGGACGATAATTAATATGAAATTTAATTAAAAATATAAACTGCTTATTTTTGTCTGATAGTGCAAATCAATGGTCTATGAACGGATTTAAATCGCAACTGCTTTCATTTCAGTTTTTACATACGGCAAGTATAATGTCTATCATTGTAAGTTTTTAGTTAAAAACGTACAAGAAACCTCTTTTTAAGAAAATAATAGAGAGAAAGTACACATTTAACACAGTTGGGCTTTAACAATCTTTGAGTTAGTTCTGCAGTTTGACAGCTTCGTAGCCTAGTGGTTTAAGAAGTGTACCATGAAGCGAGAGATATCGAGTTCGAATCCCGGTTTAATTTAATTTAGAATTTATTTGGTCTCTGGGAAGGCATGACAGTCCAGGCGAGTGTCTTAATAGTGTCGTACCCGTGGGAGAGCCACGCTGACGCACTAATTGGGCCGGCTAATGTGCAGTGATATCACAGAATACTCAGCGTGAAATGATAGTTGTACTTAAAACGTTACTTCTACTGTATTTCGCAGATTAGGTGAAGATATCTGCGGCCCTTGTCACTTAAAAAGCCGGCAATTCAACAATTCGCGGACTGTGGCGAAGTTGTCCAATGGTGCCGGTATTCTCTAACCTGAGACTCACCTGCTCCGTTGACTGCTATACCATAAAAAATAGTATTATTAGTATTTACCGTGTAAGACCAGCATCAGGCTGGCCTTCTTTCGGCAGCTGTACAGTCTGATGTTTGCTCAGCATCACACGCATCGATTTGCCAAATACTCGCAGCTTGTCCATGTGGGTCATAGCTGGAATATATTGAATGTTTTTGATAATTAAGTGCTACAATACATGACGGTATATGAATTTTTTACATGCATATAGATACTAATTTGATTAGATTTTAAAAGGTACGTATACCTTTTAAAATATTTAGGATATAAATTAATATTAATATTATTAATATTATTTTTATTATTATTATTATTTTTATTATTAATATTATTAATATTATTATTTTAATATTTACTTTTTAGGCCTATGTCCAGCAGTGGACTTGAATGGGCTGATGATGATGATGATGATACCTTTTAAAATCTATTTATATATTATATATTTGGCGTACCTAATAACCCGAGACAGACGAGAGAGTTTTAAGAACATATATCTATTATAAATATATTAAGCTTGGTGAGTTTGAAATATTAGATAAAAAGTTTTAACTAAAACAATACATGTCCGGCCTTCTATTAAATTAATTTCAAAGAGTTAAAGGCAATAACAAATAGGAAGCAACTATCTCACTCAACATAAGCACATTTATTATTTGCTTTTATGAGATACACTAGAACATTCACGATTCCGTGACGGAACGTGCTCAAAGGCAAATACAAATTTCTAAACAATCGCACGAAAGTCAACTTTATCGCTATACAGATTAAACATACCTAGATGAGCTTGGTGAGGTTCCGCCATCTGAATCAGAGCTGAATCTTTTTTGTTGTATAGGATCTTCACTCGTTGCACATCGCCATACACTCCTAAATTGTAAATTTGTGTTACATACGGAATAATATTTATGTCTATTGTGCCTATTATTCTTTGTAACATTAAACTACACATTTGATCTACAAAGCTTTAACACTGCTTTATTGAAAAGGAAGAATACAAGAGAGAAAAATCTAAACTCTATTTGGTCACGTAAAGCTTCCGATAATATTAATTCTGAATACATGACAGCAACTGTAAAACAGAAACACTATGTAACACTTTATACACTATTCTACATTTGAACCGTCCTAATATCACAAACTACACTTATATATCTAAACATGGACTTTAACATTGGAACTCGGAAGCAACAAAACATGAAATAAACCACTCGGTATTCGCTACTTTTAACACGTCTGAAACACAAATTGTCAGTTAATAAAGCTTAGAATGACCTCGGAATGGATAGTGTTAAGAAGCAAAGCTCGACTCTAAGTCAATGGATGCGGTTATCAGTAAAGAAATCCAGAATGTTAGACAATTTGTCTTCCAGGCAGACAGGGGCTCAGTATAGTAATATTAATGTTTTAATATAAAATACGGAATGTGTGCACACGTACCGAAAAGGGTAAAGAGAGCGTCAGGCGTGACCATCTAAAACAATAGGAAAGAGAAAAGAGATAGTATTATAAATAGTCGTAAAAGATATCTGACATCGTATCTATAAACAAAATTAGCAACTTATTTAAGGAATGGAGTAGAACAGCCTGTAACGCCGACCACGCTCTAATTAATTAGTCGCTTGCTGCGTTTCCCACTCAATAAAATGACGTTACTGGCTATTGTGTTAGCGTAATGCACAATTTGTCAAAAGACTATCTAGTTCATCAATTTATTGCTTCAAAATTGTGAAATCTAATTCAACTAATACTGTTTAACAACAGAATGGGTATTGGTTTACTGATTGGCATAATGAGGTTGAGTGATACAAACCTCTTCGTTAAGGTTTGAGATGAGCAGGACGGTTGCCAGGGGCAGCGGTGGTGCGGTTAAGGCTCGTAGTGCCGGCGACGCTGGGGTCAGAGTCAGAGCTCCGAAGGCGGGCAAGCCAACGCCGCCAACGCCAACGCCGTATGGTGATGCCAATCCAGACCCGAGGCTTAGAAACGGAGGTGCAAGAACACCGCTACCTAGAATGAAAAGTTGCTTTACTACACTGCGTCTAAGCTTTTGAAATTTAAATAATAGATAGTCTTAGAAATAGAATTCTTTAACGAATTATTATTTTGTTGTGTAAAATCATTATATTCGTAAAATGTTCACACAACAATATTAAAGGAGTGTTAACTTATTTCTTTTGCAACGACCACAATGAAATCTCAAATTTGTGGCGTTAAAGCAACGCTAAATATTTTAGAGTTTAGAACAAAGAACTAAAAACAGGAGTGATGTTGAGACGTAAAACATCATGTTATCTTTTTGCTCGATCCCTTGAATGTAAAATGGCATAACAACAAAAGCTACAAATCGAGTGTGTCGGAATAATCCTCATATATCACAACCCTCCACGGTGCAGTAGGGATTTATGAAAAGTTATTAGTCACTGTGGAAACATTTAGAATTGATTATGAATAATAAACATGATAAGAGATAGAATGGAATAGTGAAGAAGCTACTTATAGAGCTTAATCGAAAAGTTTATGGTCCTGAGTCAGGTTTATAAGGCGCAGCTTCACTTAGTAAACGGATTTAATATTTCTATTAGGGACATTAATAAGGAACGAGAACGTAAAACGTACGTAAAAAATAACGACAATTAAAAAGCATATTTAATATTAGAGTGAAAAATGTGTTTTGCAAAGATAAACTTGTAAACAGTGAGCAAACAGTGCTTAACGTATTTCGGGGGATATAATACATCGTAAGGAGCACTTAAACAAAACTTCGTTATGGAAGACAAACATTGCGGTTGTTGCGACAGTGTAGAAAGGTGCTAAAGGTCCAGAGCCAACTGTCCTTTTTCGCAGGCGTGATCCGCTATCGGCAAACAATTTTGTATGGATAAATATTGGCCTATGTCTCTTTGGATATATTCTATTGTTTAGGTACATTTGTAATCTTACACTTTACTACTAAACTTATTATACTTTGTGAGGTTACAAAGTATAATAAGTTTGGACAGTGATATATAACAATTTGAAGGGCGTAAGAAGCTCTATTTATAGAGCATAGCCACTTGCCACGTGAGCTCCGAAAGATTTCATACTAATTTGTTTTTGTAGCGGTTCACGCTACGAGGATTGCCTCAGGGAGCAGGTGTGGAGTAGTATTGGACTAACTCTTCCCGGATACGGCCAAGAGGCGGGCGCGCAGTGACATCAACTCACTGGTCAACAGCTGGTGGGTGTCGCCGTCGCCGGAGGGCAGAGTTGGGTTCGTGTAGTCCCGGGACTTGTCATTGTTGTACTTTACATTCAGACAAGTCATTTTTGAGTAGTCGATACGCAGAGTGCAGCATCCGTTGTAAATGTTCTGACCGTCTAAAGCCTGTGGACAAAATACTTTTATTAATACTAAAGTAATGCGGGACATAATATTTTACAGTTACGGTACATTTAAAGAATATACATATTTCTGTTTCACATTTTAAGACAAATGTCAACATTCTAAAAGGTTGGCCTTCTTTGGAGAGTAAAGCTACAGATTATTTTCACAATTGTAGATTTGTATAAGGCCTTAATTTGAAACAAAATTAAAGAAAACGTAGTAAGGCCTTATGACCGTAACTCTTCCACAAACGTCGAAACGAAAGCGCACTGGCTTTTTGTTTGAGTCATATCACGCACTCAGCATAAGCGCAGCTCGACTACGCCGTAGATGTTACATCAGATGTGTAGCACCCAATACGTAAGAACAATTAAATAGGCTTAAAAGTAAACTTTAACTACCGATTTTTAAATAAAAAAACAAGGATTTTTATATAAAAGGCAAACCGTGAATCAATATGAATTGGTAAAGGAAATGTATGATCGTATAAATTGGCAGCTTTGAGAAATTTTATCATTGTTGTTTGTCCTCAACGCCTGTGGCAGCTTGATAACGGGGCATCCCGATAGGTAAGGAATTAATTAAAATGCAATAGCACTCAACCCATTCCTGTGAGCTTTATTCCCGTTCACGAAGTCCACTGTAAAAGCGAACATAATATTTTCCAGGGTGAAAAATATTTTACAATATTCACTTAATTCTTTATAATAACATCTGAATTTTATATATGAAGTTTTTAATTTAAAAAAACAACAGTTTTTTAAATCAGAAATGAGAATGCCTTTTTGCTGTAATTGTATTGATACAAGTACAAAGCTGAGAAATTATATTTGATCAAAAGGCCATTAAAAATGTTAATACATTTTTTTTATATTAACGGTGGCAAACGAGCAGGAGGATCACTTAGGACAAGCGGTCCTCCGCCAATGGACACCCCCAGCCCTTGCAGAGCCGCGGATGCGTTACCAGCCTTTAAGGAAAATGTACGCTCTTTTCTTGAAGGTCCCCAAGTCGTATTGGTTTGGGAATACCCCCGCTTGCAGCTGAATCCTCAGAGGGGTGGTGCGCGGCATTAAATGCCTTAAAACGCTCAGTTTTAGAACGAAAAACATCGAGGTGAAAGCATTGAAAGTTTTCATTCTGCCTCGATGTTCAATGGTGAAATTCAGTAGCGGAAATAAGTCAAAACAGCTCCTCTGAACATTCTCTGTGATAGATACGGTAGAAGATGCTGAGCGAAGCAACATCTCTACGCAACGCCAAAGAGTCAAGGCGATCGGAAAGAATCTGGTCATCAACAATTCGAATGCTCTACGCTGAACGCGATCTAAAAGAAGCTGAATTTTGGGAGCTCTCGTCCATAGATGCGACCAGTACTCCATATGATATAAATATTTTTATATTTGCAACTAGATGTATGAATGGTGTCCATTTTACATCGTATATTCTAGCACGGAATTGCTATTAAAGTGTTTGTTCAATTAAGACCACTGCGACAAAGTATCGATATCGCAGTTGTGTTTTTATTTCACTTTCCTTAGAGAAACGGTTTGCTTCTTTAATTCAAACGGTTCAATAATTGCACCCCGGGCATTTCCTGAAGTCGTTTCATTAGGGGATTGTGGTGCTTGCGGCGTGTCCACTCTTTGACGTCAATTACGTCTAGCAATTTACCTTTCTATTTCCACTTTTTTTTAACAAAAATTAGCAGATTTAAAAAAACTAATATAAATACATAAAATTAATATCATGTTATGATAATTTTATTATTGTATATAATATAATATGATGGCAAAATATTTTATGCTAGTAATATACTAATCCGTGAATATGCAATGTTCGGCGTTAAATAAATACAAATATTTGAGAACAGTTCGTATTACAAAGCACTCGCAGGGAATTTAAAGAAAAATGAACTGAATTTTTTACAATGAACAGGCGAAGTAACCTCGAATACCTTTCACAATCAAATAAAAATTTCAGAAACGCAATGAATAAGTGAGAGTTCAATGTCGGAAAGCTGAATATTGGCTGTAGATTTAATAAATTTCTGCTCTATATGCAAATGTGGACCCCCCTGATGTGTAGACGTGAATAGATTGGTTCGCTTATACCTCTACTTATATGGAAATGTGAAAAGCACATAAGAAGGAGGTCGCTTTGATACGTAATTGTTTTTGTAGACACCTTTTGATTGCGGTGGAGCCTATTTAGCCCCTATTAGAAAATGATTAACTCGCGATACGATACAAACACTTATATACCGATTCAATACTTTGTATTGGGGCGTTTCCCCTTATATGGAATATTATGTTCTAAGGTAGTGATCTCACTACTTAAGTATCTACTTAGCCAATCTAATATCTGCGTAAAATAACGAAACTCGTGAATATTGCAGTACGTAACTACAAAAGTAAAATAGTTCTTGCACTTGAGGTGAAGTTAAAGTCTTAGATGATTTCAATATACAATAATATCAACGCAGGCCTAATAAGGCGTAACAAGTGTCCTCGGTAACTCTTAATCACGTCCTCGTAATTGTTTTATCTTTAGCTCGTTAGAACTCGTTTAAGCAAAGCCTTCTTAGGGAAGGATTAAGTGTGGTCCGCCTCAATCCACCCCCTGTTGCTAATTCTTACGGTTTTTCCACTAAGAGCAAGAAGATAAACAATTTTTTGCCTAGCCATATTTGTCTATAAAATAATATTATCAGACAAATATGAACCAGTAGTGAACAAAAGTGACGGATTTATAGACAATGGTGCCAGAGGTTTTTAAGATATATAATTATATCGAATAATTGAAGATTATTTTTGTAAAGTATGAATATTAAGACGATAAATTATGTATCTAATATTACTTATACGCGCATATAAGTTAATTAAAAAAGTAATGTGAGGTAGAATAATTTAATACCAATATTATTGGTAATATTTTATCTAACAATGTAAGTAAACAGAAATTCTCTCGATCCGCCTTTGAGAGCACTTACGGGACAATCGGGGCTCTGCAGCGAAATAAATACAATTAAAAGCTTTAATACAAATAAAAGAAGGAAAAGGGCAGTGTTCACAGTTCACTGTTCATTTATTTGATTTTTTTGGCGTAAGCATAAATAAACCACTTATAATATAAATTACCATAATCGTCTGTTTAATAAAAATATTGAACGAAAAGCTTATGAAGGACTAAAAATTAACTGTACTTACAAGAAACACGATTTCTTCCAAATAGCAAACAAATATTGATTAAAAATATCTTTTGATTTGTTACTTATGCAGTACGTAAAATACTATTGTACTTTATACTTTCTTTCCATGGCCTCCCCCAAAGAAGCCCACCTATTACGATCTTGAGCAATCTGGATCCAGCGGTTACCCGCTACGTTCATGAGATCGTCTTTCTGTCTATTTTTATTATTGATATGAAATGGTTTCATAAAGTTCTACTTATGTTAATTAATTCAACTTAAATTAAACTATATTATGTGCACATCCCGCTACTAATAAAATATCAATACTTCCCTTAGCTGTTTTCAATTTAAACTTGAAGTAAACGGCATGTGGTAATGCGAATAATGTCCAAGTACCGATTAAAATTGCACGCGCTTTCTCCGTCCGTTTTCTGTCACCTCGTGCCAACAAAGCCCTGACTCCACTACCTCGTTACGTGTCAAACAGTAACTATTGTTTGATACATTGAGGTTGTTATACATCAATTATGAGAACTTCAATAATGAAAAGACATAAACATTGTTTTTGTGTTAGCGCCGGCCGCATTTGAATAATTTAACATGAATCCGGACCGTTTGACATGTACGTTTACATTGGCGTACAATGGCATTATGTCGTGAACAATAATATTGTTCATAGACAATACCAATTTGCGCTCGCTGAAAGTCGAAGGCTTCATTATTCATGATGTCGCAGTACACATTTTGTCTGTAGATTAATCATGGTTGGTGCTAAGTAATAGGAAGGAGGAGTGGTATTTGAACGATAACAGTGTCGAACGTTGTCTGTCGCCTACAATTAAGGGTAACCCTGAGTATTAATTACATTGTTCGATGGACCGAAAATGGTTTGTTCGGTTCCGCGAATGTGTACCTAAGCTAATTGAGGATGTCCACGTAGTCATTGAGTACATTATCGCTTTCACACTATTCAGTCTTTCCGTTGCCCAACCCACCAAAAACTATTCCCATATTCTAAATATTTGACCACATTATACCCCACATTAACTAACTGTTATATTTTTATAAACATTAGGTTCGGAGTTTACCTCTAAATGAACATAGACATTGCGTCAATTAAGCGGATCTAGTTGAATGTGTATTATCTTAGGTTATATCCTACTGGATATTAATTTTATAATATTTTGGATATTAATTTTAGTAGATATATAAACATAGTTGAAATATCTGATAAGTACAGTAATGATACTTCATTTAAGTTTTGACTGGGCTCAATGTTTGTTCAAGCATAAGTCGTTAAGAGATCTACAAGTTAGTATTTGCAAACTTAGTATTGCAAATGATCAAGAGTTTAATAAAGCATTAAGTATTGTACGTAATTTATATTAACAAGAAATATAAAGTACTAAACATTCATAACAGTTTCTAAGGTATTTTTATACACTGTTTGTCTCGTAAGAAGTGGTCTACTCTCTGTTATCTACTACAAAATAAAAAAAGGCGTCATTCTGAAATTCTGTTCATAAATACTAGTCCTAATATAACTAGTACTTTTAGCTAGTGTTAAAATCAAATAACTAGTCTGCCTTTATGTAAATGAAATACGTTTCTCAAAGGTGAAAACAAGTGGCCACATTTTGGCAAACCATTAGCATAGTGCAATGCGATAATGAAGCGAGTCTAGGATTTCACTCGGTTAGTGATGAGGTCGTCAGATCAATGATTTACTTTCTTTCTAGTTTTCATTTTAATTTCTCTGTAGTTTATACATTTTTAGCTGTATTTAATATTTATAATATGATTGTAGACGAAGATTCTTGTATCTTTCTGCATTATTACTAATCGAGCTGGGAGAAATAAATCAATGCTTTATGAAATTTATGCTTTAAATTTAACTTTAAAATTTAAACTTTTAGAGAAGTAATTGTAATAGAGCTTTCTTCTAAAGGAAGTATCAAAACTAATCTTACGTATCTCTATAACTATTGTTTATTACAATAAAGTATTTTATAAGGAATAAAAAAAAAAATACGTATCACGTTGTTTTTCTCTAATCGACCTAAGTCGAACCGATTTTAATATAGGTGCCTTGTCTATATGTATGTATTCAACCTGATACTAGTCTATGTTTATATTTTAATTTTAAATTATAATATTATTTCATTTCAGATTACTTTTTTAGTAACAAAGATTCATTATCTATGTTAGTTCACTAAGATTCTAACAGA
>DWCF01004367.1:0-16687 GCA_018230265.1 Delias oraia
GTCGAAAAGTATCGACATCTGTTAGAATCTTTTGGAGTTAACAGATAATGGTGACTGTCAATTAATTATAGACAAATCATTTGCAATAAAATAAAATTGCGACTATAATTAAATATCTAAGCTCAAGTTGGACCAAAGTGCATATTGCGTTCGTATTTGAACGAAATCTGTTAAACGGTTTAAGAGTCCATTGAGGACAAACATTGTGACACGAGATTTATATATATTAAGATTTATACTTCCTGACCCCGGTAACCGTTGTTTTGCCACATCTATTATCAATGAGTAATATCCCTATAAGGGATAGTGGTAGATGGGTCAAAATATAGAGTGATATAGGAAGTGACACCACAGGCTCACAGAATACTCAGCGTAAAACGATTATTGTACTGTTTCGCAGAGTGAGTGAGGATATCGAAAGGCGTAAAAGGCCGGCAACACAACCATGCGCGGACTGTTGCGCGGTTGTCCACGAACAGCCCCACCTGCCAACACCTGCTCCGTTGTCCGCTATAGGATAAAAAAATGTTAGAAGGTAGTTTTAGTGGATAAATATCAGATATAGATCCAAACTTCCAATACTGATTTAAGAAATTAAAATTAAAATGCAAGGTAATGTTTAGGAAGTGATATTAATATTTTCCAACTCAGAATTCTGGACAGAATAAGCTTCAAAAACAAATAGCAAAATCCTTATTAGAAATTACCGTATATTTCATTATTTATTGACCGTCTAACTCTCTCAATATACGACGTGCATATAATAAGTGTCTTATAAGATTCTCAATAGTTGAGGCGAATTTTTCGCTTGAAACAATGCCAAATGAAATGTGGCTGCGTTATTAACAAGTTTACGATAATGATATCTTTCGCGTGACCTTGAGCGTTTTTTTAGAAGTATGCGCGCTGATAATATTCAAATATTCAACGCAAATTTCATAACACAACATTGCTATCGCATGTTCGCTACGCCTCTTGACCGATTCTTCGAGAATGTGGAAAATTCTGCATCTTTACAGTGGTATGCGTGAAGTCTTGAATACCTTAAATTATTGATTATAACTAAGTCAATGATATAATAGCACCTTATTAAAGACTAATATTTGTCGTTTAACGGAAAAAATTGATTTGATTTTATATATTCAACCTTAGCGTTATAAAAATAAAAATAATTTACAAGAGAATTCTAAAATCTCTTATTATTTGCGAGCGCTTTAGTGTGTTTCAGTTAATAAATTCTAGTTAATAATGCTGATTCCTATATACCTATGCCACGTCATACACACCATTTACATCCTTGTGCTTGTGGATTGTCAAGCGTGTAAATGTACTGTTAGTAATAACTACTAGCCAGACTAGAAAAACAGTCTTGTTTCAGGATAGATGTAATTTTTTGATTATTATGTTAACATTATGTAACATTTGTGGTAAATATTTCTTACCTTTTTATGTTATTACTTTTTAGGTATTAATCATGTGGCTAAACCAAACTACCTTCATGTGCAGTGATAGGCCGAACTAGGTCTGCAACTACATATTTTTTATGAGATAGCAGACGACGGAGCAGGTGGGTCTACTATGGTAAGCGAACGCCGCTGCCCATGGACAACCGCGCAATAGTCTGCGCATACGTTTTGTTGCCTGCTTTTTACGACTTTTTAAGGGCCTGTGATACCCTCACTCACTCAGCGAAACATACTAGATGTACTTTTCAAGTACAGCTACCATTTCACGTAGAGTATTTTGTGAGCCCATAGTATCACTTCAGACGAGCCGACCCGTTTATTACATTAGCATTTCAGCATGACTCTCCCACGGGTGAAATGTATGGTTTTACGTACATACACATACTCCATCCAGGTGACAATATTAATTGTAATGAACACCTTAATAGAGAAACGCTGTACTAACTGTCAAAGGAGCTACAAGAGCAGGAGCACGCACGCCACCGCCCACACCGCAATGCATCTGTTAGTAACCAAGTCTTCAATATTTATTGAACAATTACTTCACTGACTAATACATCCATGAATCCTATTCATTATTGCCGTCATAAACCACCTCCGTAGCTCAGCTGAGTCTGTTGTTCTATTACAGAACTGTTTTAGTATTCAACCGTGAGTCGTACGTTAATTTTAATTAATTAATAATCTTACCATGTAATAACATTTTCAATTAATTGTTAATCAAAACGAAAAGCAAACAAGCAGTAGCATCTTCTATACTTATATTATAAAGCTGAAGAGTGTGTTCGAACGCACTAATCTCATCATTGAATGTAAGATTTTTTTATTCTATAACGGACAACGGGGCAGGTGGGTCTCCTATGTGGTAAGAGAAAACCGACGCCCATGTACAACCGCGCCACAGTCCGGTTGTGTAGCCTGCTCTCTACGCCGCTTAAGCGGTCCTTTTAAGGACCTCTGATATCCTCACTCACTCTGCGAAACACAATACAAATATCGTTTCAAGCTGAATATTCTGTGAGCCCGTGGTATCACTTCGTTCGAGCCGGCCCAATTAGTGCGTAAGCATATGCTTCAGCATGGCTTTCCCAAGAGTGCAAAGGTCCATTTATCGCGAAAGGTGCGATAAATTAGATTTAAAAAAAAATAAATCTATATTAAACACGAATAATGTAATCCAAATTGTAAAAATTACCTAGAAAGAAGGGTGTTTGTGTAAAAATTATTACTTCTGGTGTTTAAATATCCCTGGAAGCTGGGCTAAGTTACTAGTTTAAGATAAACGTGCTTCCACGCATGGACACACCTGGGCCCTGCTGGGCGGCGTATGCGTTGCAGACTGGTATGCCCTTTTTTTAAAGGTCCCTAAGGCGTTTTGATTTGGAAGTATCTCTGCAGAAAGTTGATTCCACAGGGTATAAAAATAATTTTCAATTGTTTGCCAAACATTTGAAAGTCGATTTCAAAATTGCCGTATTGTTATGCGCTTCTATAGTTACATTGTAATGCAACTAACTCCATCGCAGACAGTTAGTGGCTATAAAACCTGTTGCTTCTTATACTTAAATATTTATTGGGCACATCTTTTTAAGATAACGAGTGTCGAGATTGACATCTTGTTAATAATATTAAAACAACATTGTATGTTTACTTTTATGAAAGATATAATTTATTGCGAAAAAGGAATTAAATATGTGAATATCATAAATGTACGCAATTATTTTTTTTACGAAAATAGGGTGACTTGCGAGCAGAAGGACTCATCAAGGACACTTTACCGGGTCACGGGTGCGCTGCCGGCCTTTTGAATTGCTCGAATCATGTCAGCGTTCAAACAAAACAATTGAAACTTTATAAATCCATTCCTTTTAAATTTACGGCACGGTACTGGCCCTTTGGCGTACTCGTCTTTTTTTCCACAATTAAAATTATCAACATTTTACTCTTAGTTTATAGAATTTTTTTATTATATCACAATTACTTACATTTAACCTAATTATCTTTATCACTTGCCATTACACGTACACAATGACAAACAATTTATGCTATAAACTCCACCAATATCAACCATAAAACCTAAAAAAAAAAACAGTTTTCTGAAAATATTATAACCCATAATGTGCCAGTCATAGGCAATGCCACCCAGAGTTTAGATTAGGACCTAGGACGCCATAAACATAATAAATTAGAAGAACATATGTAATGTTGTGGATGGTATTATTCAATCATCTTTCGGAAGAGTTAAAAATACTTGTATTTAAAAAGATTGTAATATGGAAAACCATATAATTTAGGTACTTAATATATATTGTACATAAAAAAAATATTTATATATAAAACAATATTTATATGGGAAAAAAATACGAAGTTGCTATTAATAAGTTTAAAAAGGGGTTTATGCCCCACCACAAGTGGCTGAGCGCCGACATAGCGCCCCTCATAGTCATACAAACACAGATAAAAGACAAAAGACAAAATTTGGACCACCAAAACATTACAAATAATCGTTTGAAAAAAATAGAAAACAAAAAAGACATGATTAAAATGATCAAAGTATGAAGAATTTAATGAGAAGAATCACTCAGCTCCACGACCGAGGATCTCACTAACCAATAGAGAAAACTTTCTTTAAAAAATCTTTTAAATTACATATTAAATTATAGTATTTGCACATAAATTAATAGACTTGAAGCTAATCTTCACATATTACCTTAAACGAATCGGTTCGTAAACCTTTCGAAGCGCGTTTTAGGCTATTTAAAAGTTAAGAGTTATCTGGTTTGAATCCCCGTTATAATTTAATTTATAATTATATAATTCGGTCTCTGGAAAGGCTTGACAGTAGCCGGGCGAATGTCTTAATACTATCGCACCCGTGGGGGAGTGCTCGATCGAAGTGATACTACGGGCTCACATACAACTCGCTCTCAACGTGAAATGGTAGTTGCATTCGAAACGTTGCTTCTACTGTTTTTAGCTGAGTAAGTAAGGATATCGGGGGCCCTAAGAAATACCGCTAAAGCGGCGGAAAAAGCCGGCAACACACCGATGCGCGGACTGTGACTTGGTTGTCAATGGGTAGCGGCGTTGTCTTACCATATAGGAGAACAACCTGCTCCGTTGTCCGCTATAGCATAAAACTTATACAGCCCCACAACCAAGGTGACCACGCAATAGGGGAGGGAATATGGGAGGTATGCTGATGCACTACGCCAACTATAACTAAATTACGGCAGCTCATTACAATTTCACATAAAACGTTTCGCAGTTACGCGCATGACAATTGCCAATCAACTTAATACCGCTAAATACTCGGTGACGAGTGTCACGCGATTGCAAAGTATTGGCCGGTTAACCGGCAAAACACAGAGCCGCCTCGCTGCAACTTCGCACCATAGATTCTACAGATCACACAGAACGGACGGATTATAGTCACGGACACTGAGGCAAGGCGACACGACCTTTCACTTTCTCCTCACATAGATTTTTATGAATGCGAAATTTTTTCGTCATCGCATTAATGCAGACATTAAAACTTCGTCTGGGAATGTATTACAAAAAAAGGCTACAATATTACAACCGTGTGAATCTGTTTTTATGGTAAGGCGAGCAACAGAGCAGGTGGGTCTCCTCTATGTTAACAAATCACCGCCCAAGATGAACAACTGCGCCACAATACGCGCTTTAATTGTGTTGCAGGCTTTTTACGCCGCTTAAGCGGTATAATTTCAATTGCCTCCGATATATATCTTCAGCTAAACTCACTACAAGTGACGCGCCGGATAATTGGTGCGTCAGCACATGCTTTAGCAAGCCTTTTCTACTAGTGCGACATTGTTAAAACACTCGCCCGTCCACTGTCAGTCAAGCCCTTCCAAAGAATACATTTTCTGAAAATTTTAATGCACAATTTTTTCGGCCCATACACACACCATACTTTAATAGGGCATAAAAAAATTAATAATCCCGTTAATGTGAACGTTGTAGTTTACATAACAACGGCGAGCGATAAAATATCTCAAATTCGTTACAAATGCAAAGAGCATTACTAGGTACCACTACCTAGCAGTCATGTGATTATGTATATTACTCTAAGTTGGTCATAATTTTTGCTATCTATTTCAATTATATTAACACAAAGAACGCTAAGAGGCATTTCGTTTTCCAACAATTGCAATAAATAAATTTAGCCAGTATTTACGCAACTCATATTAGATAAACCCACGTAGGAACACGATCATACACTGACTATCTTTAATATTTATTATAATAATGAGCTTCTATTTCTATTTTTTTTATCGAAACAGTGGCAAACGAGGAGGAGGCTCACCTAGGATAAGCGGTCCACCGCCCATGGACACCCCTAGCCCTTGCAGAGCCGCGGGTGCGATACCGGCCTTTAAGGGATAAGTCGTTCTTTGTATTTATGTATTAACTTTCACGTTAGAATTAGTGGTTAAGCCATAAGCGATAATCCCGACCATTGCGGCTCTTTAACAACAGTTTTTAACAGGTAGGTACATAATTTAAAAAAATTACAAATAACTAAAACGAATATTTTGTAGGTATATAATCTAATTAGTTATAACTTATAACTGTACACTGTACATTGATAGTTTATTTTAAGGGTACAATAGTATCGGAGGAAGCAGGTCTATTCTATGAAAAGATATCACCACTGTCCATGGACAGCCGAGCCACAATCCGTGCTTTGGTTGTATTGTGAAACAAAATACAAATACTATTTCACGCTCGTGTTCTGTCAGCCCCTGGTGTCACTTCAATAAAAAAGAACTACTTATATACAAATATATCATAATTTTAACAATGATAATTATTTTTAAAACTATTCTGTAAAATCCAACCAAAAAATTTCAAAATCTTAACAGCCAATCCTATGAGCTGTCCTTGTACTCTTACATCTAGACAATATCGTACCTTATAAATAAAATCAGTCTATATTCAGCTTTAGAGAGCGCTTACTGCTTTACAATACACAATACGTATAATTTATTTCAAAGTTATTATTACTTGTTGAAACTAATAAAATACTAGATAAACTGCTAATATATTCAGTACATACTTAATGTACTGTGCATTTCTTTTACGAAAATAGAACTCGGCATCCTAAAACTAAGAGCAAACAATAAACTCGATTAACTCAAAAATCTGGTTTTGTCTTATTTAATTTTTTATTCTATAGCGGACAATTTAGTAGGTGGGTCTCCTATATGGTACGGGAACTAACTCAGTGAAATACAGTACAAGTACCATTTCACGCTGAGTATTCTGCGAGCCCGTGGTATCACTTCGGATCGGCCTAATTAACATTACTTCACATCCTTTTGTCACTTAGCGTATTTTCCTTAACAGAGTTAGCAATTATCATTTAATAAATCTTGACAATATATATAAACTCTTCACACATTACTTGTGCCTGAAGAAACTTGTAACTTTCCGTCGTACACATAGCATTATTGTGATGATTTTTTTATATATTAAGTACATATATACATATACATATATTAACATACAACATTTTTCTGCTGTTTAATTGGAGACAAATAAAATAACTAAATGAATAAAAGCTGCCCATTGGCGGCGCGTGGCTTATCCACCGCCACCTATCTGTTCTGTAATTGTAAAACAGAACTTCATAGTAGGTGGATAAAATCAATTCTGATGTGATATGAAAGTCATAATTGGTTTATTCGTTCTGGCTACCAAGTCACAAACCCAAAACCACAACTCATACTTACATCACCCCCTTTTCGTCGCGGGTTAACGTGACACGACTGCCGAGATTGGACGAAGTCTATTACGTATTAAAACACTCGTGTATACAAAGGAATTCACTTTCACCATCAACGCAAGAAACAATACCACCGAGATCACCGTACCGCACTGATACCGCCCGCCGTGACCCACTTACCACACGTACCATCAGAATTGACAGACATTATTGTGGCCGGTTAGAATAATTGGACAATAATTCAACTCTATCCAATTTAGAATGTTAATTATGACAGAACACGCCCAGAATTTATAGTACAGCGGACAAAAGAGCAGGTGAGCCTCATATATGATAAGAGAACACCCCCGACCATGGACAACCGCGCCATAGTCCGCGCATTGGTTGTGTTGCCGGCTTTTTACGCCACTTAAGCGGCATTTTTAAGAGTCTAATTTTTTTAAGGTATAGCTGACAACGAAGCAGTGTGTCTCCTCTATGAAAATAGATCACCTCGCCACAATTCGGACTTTTTGATTGTGGTGCTGGCTGTTTATTTCGCTTTAACGGTATAATCCTCACTCACCGGAAGCCCGAGATATCACTTCGGATGAGCCGGCCCAATTAGTGCGTCATTGTTTAGTAATTACTACTTAAATTTTCAAACATAACTCTAAAGAGTTATGCTAAACATATTGTATTAAAAAATTAGTAAATATAATTTAAAGAACGATTAAATGATGTCGCTCTGTAAAAAGAAAAAGAAACAATTCTAAAAGCCTTTAGAAACATTGATGATAATTGCAAAAGAAGTCAAAACTCAAAATCATCAATGACACCCATCCATCAAGGGCAAACTAAAGATAAAGATAAACTATAACATAAATTCTAAATAGTTTTTCTATATGTATATATTATATAAGATCAATTAACAAAGAAACATAACCCATTCATTAGATTTGTATGGATTATTTTCCCTAAGAAACCACAAACAGTACTAACCCAGTGAGCGCAGGCAGGTCGCAATAGAAAAGTCCAGCCATTCAGAATGGAGGTGCTGACTATACAATATAACCATGCAAATATGGCTTCCAAGTCCTACGACTGTCATAATCAATAATTAAACAGGTTCATTCACGATCATACACTCATATTAAATTACTGTAAGCTATCAAAATTATCTTGTTAAATTTGACGCCGAAACGTGACCTGTACCTACATGCAATCAATATTGATAAAATACTTCATAATTTCTTAAGTAAAGTGTCCTTATAATCGCTGCTATAAATATCTCAATAATTTTAAAATGCAAAATAATATCCCTTCGTCAAAACCAACAATATCATTGAAACTAAATAAAAATATATCATTGACTAAATCTTTTAGTCGGTTTCTTTTACACCAGTGCCATCTCTTAGCGGTTGTCAACATCACATAAACTGTCTAATATTTTTGTCTTATATAATTAGGAGATAAGATAGCAAAAACGAATGAACATATTATTTCAATTATAATAACACGATAAACTATAATATTTAAAATTATTTTTATCCAAAGGTAAACATAATACAATAAATAAATAATTCCCCGCATAATCTTCAATACGAGAAGTTGCCAAAACAATGTCTCTTTTCTCCATACAAAATTAACAAGCAAAAACAACATTATTGCCGATATCTTTAGTAAATTGCAATAAACCGATCGGTCACGCTTAATTTTTATTGAACAAAATGGCCGCGACCCATCCATTAACCTCGGTCCGGAGCGATAACTGTCAATTCGTGAATAACAATAATTCCATAGCTTTATATCCGCACCTTCGTAACAAGTGCTTTTTGCAATTACTATTTATACTTCGAATATCAACGCGCAACTTTTTTCATTGCAGCATAATTATAAGAGCTTCGTAGCTAAGTGGTCTAAGCGAGGGGTATCGGGTTCGACCGCCGCGCCGGTCCGAATGTAAATTTTTAATTTATGAATTTGGAATTTATATCCGATTTAAGGTAGGTCTTAGCATTTGCCTGGCGAGCGTTCTAAAAATGCTGGGTGTGAAGTTCTCACCGTGCGCTGTAGCTGGGATGTTTAATGCATGCTTGGTAACCCAATCTAGGTGTGCTGTGTAGATTAGACTAAGGTTGAGTCTATTTCTCAATACGCCGAGCATGTCCCAAAGTGATGCCACTGGCTCACAGAATACCAACAGTTCTGGTACTGGGTTTTACCGAGTGATTGATGATATCAGAGCTCCTGAAATAATATCACTCAATAATAACACCACCAAGGCACGGATTGTAGGGCTGTCTTGGCGGCCTCATTACCATAGAGGATATACGCCTGCTCTTTTGACCGCCACACCATAAAATCTAAATATGAATATAAACTTTTTTAAATATTGCCTTAACATTATCAGACTATTACAACATTTTTGACCGTCAAATAGATGTCAGCTACTCTCTATGCATTTAAACAGCGCGTCTAAAATACGAGGATATAAATAAACTACGTCGTGAGAGAAAATAGTACGTTGTGGCTTAATTTGGGCCGCGATACAATTGTTTGCAAGCTGTTTATATGAAACATCCCCCAACTTGAGGGGGTGGCAACTTCAGTTCTTAGAAACGCAGACCATTATCCCACTTGCGTGTCAACTTTGGTAAGCGAACGTCTTCAGTCATAATTTGCCGTTGCAACAACAATTTCACATCAGTGACACGTTAAAACGTAAATTATAATTTAAAAAAAAACGTTTTAGAAGGAAATATTTAAATAAAGAATCGTAATATCCTTATTTTAAAACTAGCTGCAATCCTGTTCTTTTTACGGTTTGGGCCTATTTCTCTTATAATTTACTGCATGATTTGTATTGATTAAGAGGTGTTGTTGGTTTTCAATTATTTTTTTTTTCTCAACATTACAGCACTTTTCTTACACCTTAACGAAAATATTAAATAAATAACCGAATTGGTCAAGTCGTTCTCGAGTTTAGTGCTTATACAAGTTACAACACATTTGGCGATTAATTTCTATTAATATGGATAATTTGGATTCACTATAATAAAGCAACGCATATATCATATTTAATAATTTTTATTTAATACATTTGAAACATCGTATCATGTCGCCTAGCTCAATACAAATGTTTATTATTTGCGAATTGTTTACACTTTACCAGAGACCAATCACACTCCTTTCTTTAACCAAAACTTAAATGTGTTATGTTGGCTATTTTGTTCAATATGAACAAAAACAACAAACAAATTGAACAAAATAGCCAACACACAATTAAATTACTTACTACAAAATAAAATACTACTAAAACAACTTCTCTCATAATTATAAACAGTACTGGATATATTTTCTAAAACATTCCATCAAACTCTCACTGAAAACCATTTATTGATGAAAAATGAGACGAAACCCATTAGAAAAACAGCTGACTGTAGCCAATGTATACATGTATCGGGGCTGGTGTATTAAAATGTAAGTAACAAACGATGTGGTAACAGTTTGTGACCTATTTGCGTGGGCACTGATAAGAAACACGGCTGCATTGTGTTGCATTTAAAACAAACACAGCATGGAATTGTAAAGCTGGTGATTTTTTATAATAATACGATAAGGGAACTGCGTTTTCATATAACGTTTCGATGCTATATCAGCCCCAACTTTGCAGGCAAAGACACTTTTTAATTTCATTCAAGATACAAAGGGCATTATAAACAGAATACAAAACGAATAATTTTACTGTAGCCAGTTCCATAATGACATAACTACATCTAAAAATATAACGCGTTAACATTTATTTATTCATGTTAAAACGAGAACTAAATTACACTTACAATAACTAGACTATTACACACTATAAGCTTTTAAATGGACTGTTAGATAATGGACAGAAAAAAGCGTAGTTCCTTAAAAACCGGCACCACACTGAGGATGTCCATGGGCGGAGAGCCGTGAGACGCGTAGATGAACCTCCGCCTGCTCAATTGTCTAAATTTTTTAAACAAAAAATATCGCGTTATCAAAGTTCTTACGTATGGATTTTTTAGTACTATTCCATACTGCGCATTTTAACATGTAGGTACTAATTAAATCATCATACAACATTAATTAGACAAACTGGCAACGTTTTGTTTAACTCTCAAGCTACAATTTTTTATCAAAAATACCCAAATCAAATGACATTTAACAATTTGCAAAAATTATTTTTGGTAATCAACATTAAACGGATCTCAAAATGCTCAAATACTTTTTTAATAGTATAGCGGATAACGGAGCAGGTCGGTCACCTATATGGTAAGAGAACACAGCTGCCCATGATAAACCGCGCAACAGTCCGCGCATAAATTGTGTTGCCGGCTTTTAACGCCGCTTAAGCGGCACTTTCACCCCGATATCCTCACTCACTCTTCGAAGCACAGTACAAGTACCGTTTCACGCTGAGTATTCTGTGATCCCGTGGTATCACTCCGGAAGAGCCGGCCCAATTAGTGTGTAAACATATCCTTCAGCATGGCTCTCCCATTGTTGCGATAATATTAAGACACTCGCCCAGCCAATGTCAAGCTTTTCCAGAGATCGAATAAATTATAACTGTCCGGAGCGGGATTCGAACCCGATACCTCTCGCTTCATGGTACACTTTTAAATACATTAAACTACGAGGCTCTCAAATCTCATATGTATATATATATATAAGAGAAGACACAGAGACGAGAAGACATATATGTCTATATGCAAGTATTACATACCTACTATATTATAAAACTCAGCATTCTAAGCTGTGATTGGAAGTTCACGTATTTTCTACAATTAATACATTAAATATAGACTATTATAAGAAATGTATTGCAATAAAATTTATTGTAAACAAATGAAAAAGCTCTCATTTCTCCAATTGCATATCATACATTCCCGAAACTCAGTACTCAATCGCCAAAAGCGAACTCAAATCGGTCACGAGTCAGTTGAAGCAATTAATTGCGAGCTTCAAGATATACGAATCGTCCACTCTCTATTATTAGGCTTCAGAACTCAATCAAAACATGACCAATGAACTCTCCAATGTCAAAAATAATAAAAAATAAAAAATCTTCACAGTTTATAAACAAATCGGTTTAAGTACCTACAGGACTCCTAAGCGATTTAGTAATCTGTTTATTAAACTAGTGTACACGGCAGATGTCCGGTCCAATACTCAACCTACCCGAATCGACTTACGTGATTTTAGCGAACTTGCCAATTTACACAATATCATTATAAATTATAATCCATATCTAATTCTTATGTATGAAATATATTATTTTAAAGTTTAATTATAATCCGTTTAGTATATTTCGCGTAAAAGGCAACAAACATCCAAACTTTCGCGTTTATTATATTAGTAATATTCAATATGAAAACGGTGCATTACAAAGATGTGATGGGATTTTATTGATGTCTATAAAGAAAAGCCGTACCTGTCTCTTAAAGGCCGGCAATGGTACCGCGATGGAATTGAGAATAAGCGCGTCCATGTACCGTTTAACCAAGGTGATACTCTGGGTCGTTTCCCTCCCGATTTAGTAAATAAAAAAGATTGACAAATACTTCGTTAATGCACTGTGACGTCAATTTCAGAACACACTCCAAGTGTTCCATATTTCTTAATCCAGACAAATAAGTTAGTCTAGATGGTTGAACAGTCAAATAATTGTAACGGATAGGCGGCAGCGAAGGAATCCATCCCAACAACGGGTGCATACTTATTCACGCTGAAAAATTGTAAATTGGAATTTTAAATTAAAAAATCCCCGGCGGCCCTGAAAAAGAGGTAAATTAACGTCTAGACTCTGTTAAATATATCTTCTATACGACTTGACTGATTTAGATATGATGTACATATTAAAAACTTTACGGGACCGAGATTAAGAGATATTCTTTTTTGTATGAATTATATCAAATGTCCTTAATAATGGTTTCCTCCCTTATTTATTTCATTAAGTCATTCTTCTGTCTTCCCATTACCTATTCATGACATTGGAATACAGCCGTGGTTCTGTTCTGGACTAAAGATTTTTATTTTAAATATACATTCACATTTTACGCCTCTGATGAAACGCTTTCGTTATCTTCTGCATTAAAATGTGTACTTAATACCACTAAATATGTCGCAAATAGCACGTAATAAACAGTATAATTATCATTATAATTTTAAATATCCTAGAAAACCTTCACATTTAATTTATACAATATATGGTTTTTATACAAAATAGGAGGCAAACGAGTAGAAGACTAACCTAAGATAAGTGGTACCGCCCATAGACACTCCAGCCCTAGCTTTGTTGCGGGTGCGTTGTCAGCCTTTAAGAGCATAGCGTAACGATATGTTCGAAGGTGCCCAATTGAAGTTTTAGCGATATCTGCACCTGGTGTCAAGAGGTGATGCGCATACAGAATGCCTTAGTTTATACTCAGAGTTTATACTCAGTTGTGGAACGACAAACATTGACGCGATACAGATGAGACCCCAACGTAGACTCTGTAAGTTTAACAACGCGAATAAGTCTATCGAGAGCGAGTTGGCATCGGGCCACGTTCGCCGACGGTAATATCTGAATCGTTTAGCTATGTCCCCAACAACGCAGACAATCCTTAAGATGTTCAATTTAGAGTTTCACCATTAAAAGGCAATAATACAATTTATTCAGATTTATTTTGCTGTACTCCATTTCGACGCTCCATTTAAGAACCTAATTACATTATATAAGATTTATACTCATAAGAGGGACAAAAAGTGGGCGCATCGGTGTGAATCGCTGGACATCTTTCGTTGATAGGGAACTTTCGTTCGCGAAGGGAGACAGGTGTGTCTGATGATAACAGAAATGATAAGTTTAAATTACCTATTATGTGACGTTTTTAATATCATAATGTTAGGACGGTTTGCGGAAGACACGGCTCTTTATTAAAAAAAATTGTTTCCACGTGGATGGATTGAATGGGAAATAATCGCATTGTTTTAAGAGAAACTCACAAGATACAAGACCACCGAAGAGTTTATTATATTTTATACAAAGTTAAAACAATATAACATAATAATACATCTAAATGAATAGTAATGAAATTAGATAAAAAGGCAAAGTTTCTGTTGTTAAAATTATTCTTCAAATTTTTACTAGTTGTATTTAAGTTATATATTTATATATGGGAGCGTTTTTTGAGGCATTTTGTGCCGCACACCACCTCTTTGTGGAATCAGCTACCAGCAGGAGTATTTCCAAACGAATACGATTTGGGGACCGTCATGAAAAGAGCGTACATATTCCTTAAAGGCCAGCAACGCTCCCGTGGCTCTGCATGAGGTGTCCATGGGCGGAGAACCGCTTGCCCTAGGTGAGCCTCCCGCTCGTTTGCCACCTTTATTATATAAAAAAAAACTTCCATACAAAGTTATACTAACAACATGACTTTCGGATGACATATTATTTCATTATATATATAGCTTGAATCAGCGAGAAAAAAATCATAGCCCATTAAGATAAAATATAATATTTACCCATATTTAATAGAGTTGGACCTAACATTCACATAACCTTATACGAATCGGTTCGCCAACTTTTCGAAGTGCGTTTTATGCTATTCAAAAGTTAATAAAAAGCTTAAATAACTTACACAAATGTAGATTATATTGGTGAAATGTTGAACCTGCGTCTGATATTCTTCTCCTTATTTTTTATGGAAACAGTAGGAAACGAGCACGAGGCACACCCGGGGTAAGCGATCGTCCGTCGTTGGACATCCCTAGCCCTTACAGAACCATCGGTGCGTTGCCACCCATTGAGTAATATGTACGCTCTTTCTTGACAGTCTTGCCCCAGTGTCAGTATAATGATATTTACATAAAAACGACAGAGTCTAGCAAGCATATTAACAAATTCAAAAGGAGATACAAATTATAACCATGCAACAACATTTTAACCAAAGACAAACATATAGACAGAACACAATATATATAAAGATGTCTCATATTATTGTATGAAAAAGCCGACTCACTCGGCCACTAAGATACTGACAGCTTTCTGATATTAAAAAAACCTATCAAAAACTTCAATTGTAATAGGATACGCGTACTGATGATAGATTAGAGAGAGCTATTATTATATTTATTGTAAAAATGATAATGCTATCTTGTAAGCTATAGCGACATCGTGGTTCATGTTCGATCCCCAATCAGAATAGAATTTCTAATTTAATTTTTAGTATATTCGGTCTTGTGAACTGAAGGTCTTAAAACTGTTTTTCTAGCATATGCTGACGCATTAATTGGCCCGTCTCGTCCGGAGTGATACCATGAGCTTACAGAATACAACGTGAGCATCTTTTCACTTGTATTATGAGGATACAGGAGGCCCATCATCTTGAACCGCTTAAGCGGCGTAAAAAGCCGGCAACACACCACAACACGGTATTCAATGAGCAGCTCTGTACTCTTATCAGCCCAGTTATACCCTATGAGCTAAAAAAATAGCGTCACATTAATACAATATCCGTCATAAATTTATACAAAAGAAAAAAACTCCGTAGTTGTTCCAACGGCGATCTTTTATCAAGCACTAAATTATTTTCTCATTAGCGTAAACATTGATAAAAGAATATTTTCGTGGCATATTTTATTCCGAACAGGGTTTATTTATCACGGCATTCGCGTCGGGAATAAAATAGGACTAGATTTGTGGATGACGAATGTTTTCCGTCGGCGTTAAAGAGCTTTACTCCTATTTACATCCGCGATGAGCCTAAACATTCATTTCGAGAGAATGTCTACGGCTTTTTTAGCACCTATTTTATCACTGTACACTCCTGGTCCCTGGTATTTGTATATTGAAGGTGATAACGACTATCTCTTAAAATATTAAGAAATCTTAAGATATCATTAATCATGAACATCCCGTGTGAGAACCATGCTGATCCACTAATTGGGTCTGCTCGTCCGAGCGATCCCACGAGCTCACAGCTACAAATAGCACTTGTATTTTCAGTTTCGAAAGTGAGTGAGGAAGCCCGCTAAGTTATACCGATTACACGGGGTAAAAAGCCGGCAACACAACAAAAACGCGTATTGTGGCGCTTTTGTACATGAGCAATAGTGTTGGGAGACCCATCTGCTCCGTTGTATATTATATTATTAAAAGACCTACGTTTTTCACATCTTCATTCGAACCATGAATTTTGATTATTTAATTTTTACAAAATAATCAATTTACATTATACTATAGAATAATTAATCATCAAGTTGAATAAATGTTTTGTTTTCCCAATTAGATTTTAATATGTGTCAAAGCGTCAAAGAGTATGTGTATGTGTCAAAGAGTGTTAGAGTGGAGAACACGGACCACCGGCAAACGCAGCGTGGAACGTCCATCCACCAGGTGGACAGACGACCTTATAAAGGTCGCCGGAAGACGCTGGATGCAGGTCGCCTCCGACAGGTATTCATGGAAGTC
>DWCF01004368.1:0-16685 GCA_018230265.1 Delias oraia
TACTTATTTGTGCTTAATAAATACGAAAGTTTGTTGATGTTTTTTATTCCTTCACGTGAAAATACAGAACGTATTTTGGTCAAACTTTGTTTAATCAGAATAAGACATAGATTACAGTTTATAATTGTATTGTGCAAACATGACAATATTTAATAGAAACGTGTAAGTCAGACTCGGTGGGTAGTGTAGCGGGCAGAACGACGTCTGCCGAGTCTACTAGTAGTATAGTAAAATGATGTTCTCTCACAAAGGTACATTTTATCGTTAAATCATAAATTTCTACCACCACTCTGCCTGAAGAGGTATTTCCTAACCAATAAAAAAAGACTTCTTAAAAAATGCATACCTCTCCCGAAAAGACGGGCAACTCGCTCGCGGCTCAACAGAGGATGGAAATGGCCATGGGCGGAAGAGAGCTTATCCTATGTGAGCCTGCTCGCTCGCCTTTGGTTTACAAAAATTACCAAATTAAACTCGGTACTTTTTTTTACATTGTTTTTCTAGAATTTTGATTGAATAGATTAATTTATTGTTTGAGATTTGGTTTTTGTTGATTTTTTCTTGTAGTTTTTTTATTGATTAACAGTTTTTTGTTTTGTGTTTTTTTACAGCATTTCACGCATGCCGAATGACTGCTATGAACGGTAGGTGAATTTCTAGTTCAAGTGTTGATATATCTTGACTAGATTTTCACTTATCCTTTAGTACAGTCGCCGCTTCTATGAGGAATTTTATTTTGCATGTCATTGATGTAGCTGTAGCTGATTTGTTTAATTTATTTGTGCCTAATTCCGGTGTAGCCTTAAATTCTAAATAATATACAGTTTTTTATTGCCAATAAAGTTATGCTTTTCCTCGAGAATCGTATATTTAGTTGAACAGTAATTTAAATAATGTTCAATAAACTGAATTTCATCGTCGAATATTGAAGCAGAATACAGCTATTATACCATTACCATCACTAGCTTTATATAAAATTTTGTTTAAATATAATTAAATATTCCAAAATATAAAAGTTGTCCCTTAAGCAAGACAATGTGAACTTTTCGTGTTTATGCACAATTAAAAAAACTAAATCAAAAACTCGTTTCTTGTTTTTAATTTGGTACAAAGAAACAGATGTTCCGTAACGTTAGTAAAGAGAAAATAAGTTTATCGGACAAACATTGTTTGTGTTTGTTTTGTGGCTACAACATTTAGGTTGAAGGCCCGGCTGATATGAATGTCATTCATCAGGATTCATGAGCAGCAGGCTGTTGATTTCGTTTCAAGTCACGTTATTATCATCCACCATATACTGTATCTATCCTTATGGATAGCTCATCCTAGATAGCCTGCTGCTCGTTTGCCTGCGCTTCCATAAAAACTAAACGAACATAGAAAAGCCACGAGCCCTTGAAGAGCCGCAGCTCCGTTGCCGGCCTTTTAAGGATGACTCCTTGAGCACAAAATGCCTTAAAACAATCAATGTCTACTATGAATTCTGAATTTCCAAGTGAATGACCCCGAGATTGTCATCCACTATTTTTGGCGCTGTCATTTGGCAGGTATGAATTGATTAGTCCAGACTAAAGATACAGAAGACGGTGAAAGTCAACATTGAAAACGAAGATTGGAATGCGAAGCCTTATAATATAAATTGTGGAATTATTAACCTATCTTGTTGAAATTGTGTTAAATATAATGACAGTGGTAATAAAAGTTGTTAATAATGAATTTGGTATTTTGAAGGTTTCGTTCGGTTTGGCGGTGGCGGAGGAGGCGTGCCAGTTTGAGCATCGCGACTTGCATTGGGGCAATGTGCTAATTGCTCCTACAGAGCAAAAGGTGTGTATAATTTATACGAACAGAGTACAGCACTCCGTGGGAGAGCACTAATTGGGCCAGCTCGTCCGAAGTCGTACCACGAGCTCACAGAATACTTAGCGTGAAAATGTTCTAGTTGCACTTGATACAGTGCTTCTACTGTCTTTCGCTGACTTAGTGAGGATATCGGAGGTTCTCACAAATGCCTTTTAACTGGCGTAAAAAAACCGGCAACACAACCAATACGTGGACTGAGGCGCGGTTGACCATGGGCGGTGGTGTTCTCTTTCTGGTGTTCTCTCTTACAATATAGGAGACCTGCCTGTTCCACTGTCGCTGATCAAAAAAATACTCGTCGAGGATAGGAGTTGTAAAATATGTTCGTTGCCAAATTGCAGCACGCGACTTTCGTGCTGCGTGGCCGAGCGCACCGCGTGCGCACGTGCGGCGTGAAGGCGACAATAATCGACTATTCGCTGTCCCGCGTGACCTTGGGCCGTGTCCTCAGCTGCGACCTCGCGGAGGACGAGTCACTCTTTGACGCGGTTGGCGATTATCAGTTTGAGGTGTACCGTCGCATGCGTGAGGCTCTTGGGTGAGTTGTTATAATAATAATAAATGAGTTGTTAGTCTGTCCACAGCGGGTTGTCTGTTCATCATCATAAGCCCATTATAGTTCACTGCTGGACCTTGGCTTCCCCCAAAGACTTATTGCGATCTGGATCCAGTGTTTGCCCGCGGCTTTAGTGAGATCGTCTTTCAATTTCGTTGTGGGACGTTCCACTCCGCGGTTCCCGGTACGCGGTCGCCATTCGAGAACCTTTCTTCCGCATCGGTTTTCGGTTCGTCTACCGGATAACCTCATTTCTGATTTATTTTTTGTTGTCTGTTAGAGGGATTCTTTTTAAAAGTAACAAAACCAATGCGCGGACTGTGGCGTGGATGTCCATGGGCCGGTGGTGTTCTCTTACCATATAGGAGACCAGCTCAGCTGTCTGCTATATCATAAAAAAATAATAGTGAAACTGAAATGTGGGGGTTTTATAAGGGAAATTTGTTTCCAGAAACGACTGGACGAACTACGCGCCCTACACGAACGTTTTGTGGCTGCATTACACTGCGGATAAAATGATAACATCTCTCCGCTACAGCAGAACGAGCTCTAAGATTCACAAGCACTACATTGCAAAGCTGAAGGAAGTCAAAAACACAATCCTGTGCCACGGCTCTGCCTGCGAGTACGTCATTGCAGACAACGAAATTTAATTCTGTATCTGTTTATTCCTAATGTGAAAATACGAAGCTTCACTTCGAGATGATCATTTTTATAAATCCCAACGAATGATATTTTTATACTTGATAATGGATCTCCTATGCGATTGTTATAAATTTGACTCTGAACAATTTCATTATAATGTACATTTCGTAGACGCTAAAACAATTATTTACAATGTTTTATTAGATTTTCAGCGGAATGGAATCTTTCACAAGAAAGTGCCTTTCAGATTGAATAAATTCATATATTACATTATATCCGTTAATTTATTATGCATCCCTATCGTATGAAATCGCCATTACCTCATCAGCCAATATAGTTTTCAAAATGTAAAAAAAAATGAATTTTAAATTTGCTCCTGTAAACTTCAAAATTTAATAGGATGTAGATTGTTGGTTTATCATTTAAAAAATTGAGAGGCGATTGCAATGACCACAAGTATACCAGTAAGCCAGTAGTACCACCAGAGTAAGTGCAAATGTGTATGGGCTAAAATAAACGTTCTCCATTATACAGTAAATCTGTATTATGACGGGCGGCAAGTCACAGCAAGTACGTATGTTGTCAATATGTAAGATGACAAAATTATGTGCATACTTTGCACAACAATGTTTTTAATAGTGTGTATAGTATATTTCTTCTTATTTTGTGTCCTCTGTGACTAGTGGTTACAATTCTGACCTTAAGATGATAATTACATAACGACGGATAATCGAACAATAATATAAAACAAAATTCTGAGAGAATATAAAAACCACCTATGAACCAATAATTAAACCAAAGACAACATATTGAGAGAACAGATTATACAATATAAGTATGAAAAAATATGTATCAAGATGAAACAAAAATGCATGCACTATTAAACTGGGAGCCAGTGATCCCTCCGAATAATGGATCTGTTAAGAAAGTAGATTTTACCGAGAAGAACAGGTAAGAAACTCTGTAACTACTTAATTTTCAAAAAAGTGTTTTTACAATTCGCACAATATTACAAAGTAAACATTAAAAAAAAACATACAAAGTATGTGTCATACAAACAAACTCATTGCCATATATAGAAATACGTCAACGATAGTCGTCTTCGGTGTAGATGATTTTTATAGCGATTCCTACACAGAATCCTATCATTTGTTTTTCCATTTTTCTTGCGGAACGATGTAAGTTTTATGTTTAAAATTTTAAATAGAATTATAGGATGAGATATGTCTTACCGTTAAATGTTTCGTGTGAGGAAGGTTTCTTCAATAAAAGTGCGACGCACTAGATGAATTACATTACTAGTTACAGCTAGAATCCGACCGAAACCGAAACTCACAAGATCAAGTATAAAATTCTTTAAAATATTGAAGCTTGGTTCATTTTACCTTTTATTTTGCATTCATTAGAACATGAAATGTAAATACGACCTTATAAAGGTTGCCGGAAGACGCTGGATTCAGGACGCCTCCGGCATGTATGGACGGAAGTCCAAGGGGAGGCCTATGTCCAGCACTGGACATCATACGGCTGAAATGATGATGAACTGTAGATACAGTGGCAGTTACAATTATTTATAACTTTATAAGTCAGTGTAGCACAAGGGACACGTACGGTCACGACGGCCGAGAGAGGGAGAGAGCGAAATTTTTACTAGTGAAAAATTTCCGGTGTGTAGCAGATTCTGTATTGTCTCCGGTACATTAGTGTGGTTGATGTTACGAGAATCTCGAGAGTCATAGAGAAGTTGGAGGGCACGAGCGACAATGGAATGCTGCCTGTCGTACTTGAGCCACACCTTGCACGTGGCTCTCGGTCAGCCCAAGTTGGGAGTTTCAGGTCAACGTTGGTTCCGTCTTCGAGTACAGCGAGGCGACGACCAAAATTACCATTTCTGGTCCCAAAATATGTACTATATGTTTTGTGCTGTATTCTAAACATTTTATTCTGTGATCATCACAGATATGATCATTTGAACATTGCCTAATTTCACCCATGACTATATTGACAGAAGTCAGCAGATTCGGTTATTTGGTATTCGTACGATTAAATAGTGGTTTAATTTGCCGTGTCGCAAATAAAGTTAGAAAAATATATAATTAAATGACGTCTAGATATTTTTATTCCGGAAAACAGGGAAGATAAACTATGAATTAATGTATAATTTGAAACTATTGTAAAATAAATATTATTTCACGATGCTTAAACAATAGCTATATAGTGATTTTAGAAAATAATTTTTGTTCTACCTCATGACCTGTAAAATAAATTAGAAACAACAAAATGCAAAGTAGAAACGATTCCCTTTCTGGTAAGTTATAAATTAAAATGATAAACAATCTAGATTTCATTGTATATAAAAATATTTGTTCATGTGGTATCTTTATAACTACAATTTTCCATTTAGTGCTCGGTCCAACGATAAGTGGATCACCAGCTGTATTGTTAACACCAGGAAGAACTAGAAATATCGCTCAAGATATGGAGGCATTGAGGTTATCACGTCAAGATAATCCGTATTTACAGGTGCGTAAACATACACAATTTATGTAACATCGCAGTGAATGTTATGAATATATAATTTGTTACGTTACAGCAGGTTATGGCAAGTAGAGAGAGTTTAATCGAAAGTCATCATGACGAATGTGAGTCTGATGATACCATATTAATGTCACAGGTGAGCAGAATACTTTAAATTTATACTATTTACACACAAAAACAATTACAATCAAAACATAGTATTTGTTGAGTAACATATTATACTTATCTTGAAAAAATCTGCAATATCAAATCAATCTCAAATTAAAACTGTGCCATCTGAATTAAAATATTAATTGGAATTTTTATACCATATCCTTTTAGAACAAAGTATCTATTATAATAAAACATTGTATTCCTTAAATTCAAACTGGCATTAATTAGTTAAAGAGTCAATTAATAATATAGTATTAAAAAATTATGTATCTTAGTTTTCTCCTATCTATGTTGCTATATTATTATTAAGAATAGTAGTCTAGAATGTAAGACCAAGGTATATATTTTTAGGAATTTGGTAGTACTCCTCTTGACTTCATAGAAGACGATCCTCTGACGTTAAAAGAGGTTCATGAACATATGATAAGGTCACCACCTCCTACAAGCTGTTGGCCTCAAGGTATGGAATTGCATGTATGCTTAAATTTTAAACAATTTAATTTTATTCATATTAGATAACTTACCTTGCTTATTTGCTTCGCTGCTAATAATAATGTTTACCTGACTATAAGATAAAACTTTAAATCAATAACTTGTATTAACTGTAGGAACTAGGTTACAAATCATATTTTATTGATTGACAAACATATATAATTGTTTTTGATTTTATCTAAAAGAATTACTGACATAAAGGACCTTAATGTATTTTTTATAAAAAAGACAGCTGTAATTTAGATTTTTTATCTAGAAATCATAGATAATCAAGCTCTAACCAAGATTATCATTAAAATCAAAATGGTAGATTTATTTTAAATTTTTTTTTGAATAGCTTTTACTGTGTTTGAAAATAAATTGAATTATTTAATAATCAAGGTTTTAAAAAGTTAACAACAAGTTTTACAAAAACATACTTATATTAACTTCTAAGATATATTATATATATAATATCATATATAATGTACTAATTTAAGCTTAACTAATGTTTCTCCCTTGCTGCTTGGATCAAGATAATCTGTCTAACCGAGCATCCAGTGCATTTGATTTTGGAGGGGACAGTCCTGTCTCGTATAGTGCTTATTCGGTCAATTCACAGGAAAAGGTTACTAATATTCTATTAATGTGGATGTGTTTGCAGTTAGATTTCTTGTTTAAAATCTATGCCTTAGTTATTTAAAATTTGAAACATGCTTCCTTATTTACTTCAATAGTTGTAAAAATGCTATTTGAAATATCATTTTGAAATTTGATAAATTTAAAAATTAATTATTTGCAAAAATATGACTAATAACTTGGGTTGATTAATGAATATGGACCTAATTGGAACACTTAACAGTAAGAGAGTTAAATGTTTTGAGATGTTTTTATGAAATCTTGAAATAATATTCTTATATATTTTAATTATATTCAGTATGTACCATTTTAAAGAGTCTATTAATTTTTATAAGATTTCTTAAACATAAAAATAATTCGTTTAGCATTACATTATGGCGTTAATATATTTTCACTTTCTTTTGTATTTAATTTTCTTGGTTTTTACTAATTTATATTGCACATATTAGACCATAAATCAAGAGCACAGTACATCATGATTGTTGTACTATCGAATGTTTCTTCATTTTGTGTCTATGGCATGTTAATTTTTTATCTTTATATTTTATAATGTATTAATAATTATTATTTTATCAATAAAATGTAACGATACGATTAAAAGCAATAGTAAAACGGTTGGCAAAGATTAAAATAAACTATTCATAAACGATATAAAATATTTTCAGGAATTACTAGAATCAAGATCGCCGCGTCATGGAAACCGTTGTGATGAAACAAAAAACAACAACACAAGACCTAGATCTTCGAGATCCGTCTCGCCAAGAGCGCATGACATCTCGCTCTGTGGACGGCCATTGTCTTTGCCAGGTGAGTTTATCTATACTTTTTTCTTACCATTTATTCTTACCAATATGGCGTTAAAACTTTTTGGATAAAATTGAAAATAAACCGCAATTATATTTATTTATATAAGATATATATCAATTTAAGGTATCAATTATTATTATTATAGGTATCAATTTACGGCACTTAAATGGAGTAAATTGATAGGTTAATAAAAACGCTTGTAATGATGTGGTTTATAGCAACTATTTTTATTAACCATCCATTTCATTAGAAAATGCCCAATCAACTGCTGTAAAGACTAGCGCAATTTGTTGACTATTCAAATATTGTTATATATTTATTTATTATAGGTTTATTTGGTAATTGAAATTTATTTAAAAAAAAATATATAGTGAAAAACGACCTACTCGGAGCTTCTAGATGGTAAGAAGGCGCGGTCGTTCCTCGCCACAAGTCGCGCTTCGGTTTCGTTGTAGGCCTTTAGAACCGGCCTTTTATTCACACTTGCTTAGTGAAAGACAGTACAAATATTTTGTGAGCACGTAGTATAACTTCAGACGAGCCGGCCCAATTCCTGCGTTAGCATGTCTCTCCTACAGCTTGTTTTACAAGAGTACCACAATACCAACAAACTACATATTATCCGTATTGCATAGTACGTATTATTAGTTTTTTCCAACCTGTTGCCGTCCATTCCACGGGGACCCGCGACTATACATAAATGGCAAACATAAATGCTAATAATAACTAAAATAAATACCTAATCAGATTTTTTGTTGTTTATTTTATTAAGGGGTCCGTGAAAAATAATCTTGAATCCCAAGGTACATGGCTGAAATAGGTTGGGGATCGCTAGTACTAACTGTTATCAATCAACTTCTACCACAGTGAACAAATTATCTTTAAATTACAGGCGAGGCCCACCTTCGTACGGCGTTGAATAAAAAGCAAACCCACCCAGATAGGTTTTCGATTCTTCAGCCGCGTCCAATCCGGAGACCTATCACCAAAAGGTCAGAGGACAGTGTTCAACTGGTGCCACAAAATAAGTAACTCCAGTGGTCAAATTTGTTTCGCAAAAATGCCTTTACTGATATCATACTTCATAATGGAATCTATGAATAATGAAGTAATATTTTGAACATGAAAAGCTCAACTTGAAGCAAGGAGAGGAGATAAAGCCAAGTCCAGGTTCTTTATGTATGAAGACATTGTTAGGTGAAAAAAGTTATTTTTATTTATTTTATCCAGCTTACAGAATACACTCATAGTTAAACTGTCAAAACGTTAGCTTGTTAAAGCTATGGCGTCACGTCTGATCATAGTGGGTGACAGTTGGATCCACTGTGGTTGTGTTTCCAAAATCCCGCCACTTGAATTTTTTAAATAATCCACTATTCACTTTTGTGGCATTTGCAAAAAGATATAATAGATGATGAATTGGATTATGTTGATGTCTATTGTCCATGTATTATTGATTTTTTGTAGTGTGTTAGTTTTGGCGCCATCGCAACTACGAGCATATTATGTTTTATATTATTTTATAAAAACTGAGTTTTTAAGATTTGATGTGTAGACTTGTTCGGGTGTTAATAATAAACTGATCAGCTTTATGCATAATTTAAGAAAATTTATATAATTCAATGAAACGTTTGAAAACGTGATATGGTAAAAATTCAAAAAAATCCACCTTCTGAAGAAATGAAGCTAGTCTGAAAAAAAATCTATCTATGGAGAGAAGTAAGTATTTACGTTGATAATATTTTATTTCAATGCTGTTTGGAATGTTAGAATGGTAAAATGGATGTTTGTATGTCTAAAGTGTTTACAACTTTTTGTTGTATGTTTATAAATACTCTAGAAGGCGTGTTAAGGCTACAAAACATTGAGACACAAAATAATTATTTTTAAGTAATTGCGACATATAATTGAATAATTAAATCATTAAGTTTAAGCGTTTAAATATTTTATGTAATTTCATTGGTAGTTTGTAAGCTAAGTTGTTGTGATTTTTTACTAGAAGTATCTTGATCCAAAATTTGAACAACTTAGTGTAGCAGTCACGTCTATAATGTTTATAATAAGCAACTCACGCGTGTCTTATTAAAAGGTATAAGGATTGAGGTTATGAAATGAATCCATATCTTAATATAATTTGGTTCAGGTTTTTATGAAACATGAATTAGGAGTTCTAAATGAAAAACGTTGCATAAGGTGTAAGAAGTCGTTTTTTTTAGAAATAATTAAAAAAAAACAGTTCATTCATCGGTGAATATGTTTTTAAATACATTTTTCCATGGTTCGGTGGAAATTGTACATTTTAATATGTTACTTCGTTCTTGCTAGACAAGAATCTTTGTATTTTTTGTCTATTAAAATGAGCGATTTTGTAAAAGAAATTGTAGGTGTGGGTATCGAGAAATCGGGAGATCGCTGTATACACAGCTTGTATTTCACGTAATGATAATAAACATTCGTAAAAATATTCTATAAATGTAGTGTATATTGAATTTAATCGTAATTTTAGAACCGCATTGAAATTGATCAATTACTTTAATAGCTTCGATTATACAGACACGCCAAATGTATACCTTTTTTCGTAGATGTAGACATGATAAACTGTAATCATGGTTTTATGCATAGCTATTATTGGTTAAAAAAAATTGTAAACTTAAAATTATAAAACATAGTTCATCTTTAACAGTATTATGATGTTTGAACGGTTTAAAAACGTTGAATTTTGATATATGTTGATTTCGGTCCGATCAATTTTCTGTAAAAGCAACAAACTATGGTCGCCATTTTGAAGTTTCCGTTTTTTTTTTGTGTTTTGTGTTAATTAGTATTTTGTAATATGAATATTACTTTTTTGTTATTGTTGTACTGTGAAGTTCTGTGGTAGTGACTGTGTAAGACGAACGGAGTTTTTTCTAACATTTATTCTTTAAAATATTTGATCTTTAAATAGAAATAGTGGTTCAATAAAGTGAAGAATCATCAAAATGAGATTGAAACACGTGTCTTAGTAACGCACAGTAATTGCTAGTATGAAAATAAGACTAGGGCGTAAGTCTTATTTCAAAAATTACCGAATATAACTTTGGTAGTCGATATTAAAAAAGCTTCAGTTTGTGAACTTGTAAGAAATTGTTAAAAAATATAAATCTTAAGATGAGTTATTTGACCAACACCGCGGAGAGAGACAAGTGCGCTACAATCCGTGCGTTGATTGCGTTGCCGGCTTTTTACTCCGCTTGAGCGGGCCACCACACTGGCTTACATAGGTAAGCCCGCACTATCGAACCCGATGCTGCTCGCGTCTTGGAAGGCCGCCTCTGAATGGTTGATTAACTTGAACATCTTGTAGTTTGATATTTGTCGAGTCGAGTTGAGTGTTCACATGTGAAGACAATTCTCTTTTGATTCAAATGTATGTTAACTATATAGATGTTATGTATATTAAATTTTACTTTTGATGTTATGTCGTCTTAATGTAAATGTATGTATTTTGTCAAGTTTAATTCATGTCTTATTAGCTTATGTATCCCGGAAAATGTCTCCTAAGTAAATCGATCAGGTATTAACATAATTCAGGTATTAAGTATTGTACTAAGAGATGGAGAGGAATTGCTTTGATGATATTATTCTCGTGAATTATATCCGCCTTTATTGATAAGTCAAATATTTATTTTCATTTGAAATAGCCTTGTACGTATAGATAAAATATAAAAAACAAAAAAGTTGACAAATGAAAGTTGTTTCAACAGACTTTCAAAAGGGGAGGTTTTTCTAAGGGAGGTTTTCATTTCGAATGAACTAAATATGGCATTATGTAGTGATTTAAATAACTTTATATAATGTTAAATAAATATATATAAACCCTTATAATTTAGATTCTGTGATCATAACATCATCTAGGGAATCTTTGTTTTATGGCTAACAATAGTCAGTTGTATAACTCAATTGTTTAGGACTTAGTACCAACATGATTCTCATTTTCCTACTGTATTCTATACGGCGTCGCCGTTTGGAGCTTTTATCTGTAATATGAATAAATGGCAACATGAGCAGATTTGGCGCCATCGTAGTAACGGTGGCGTCAGGTTTTATATTATTTTATAATTCTGTATATATTCCAGGTTTTATCTGTGAAATTGGTCAAGTTTTACACATATACAACAGTATGTTATTCAGTGAAAAGTCGTCAAGATTTTCTCTATAAATTAAATTTTACATCTTTTGGGGGGAAAAATAGTATTAGCTCGAAAGGGACACCGAAAAAAGAGAGAAAATATCTTCAATTAAAAAAAATCAATTTCAATAAATAGAAAATAATACAATGTCACTTTTTATTATAATTTTATTAAATTAATTCTATAACTTTTTACATATAGTAAATTATATGTGCCACTTTTCGTCAATTACATTGAATGCTGCCATGTCACATCAGCAGTAGTCACAGTGGTACCTAATGTTTGCCTCTACGGTCGGACATGCGCGCGCCGCTCCGAGGGAAAACGGCGCCCGAAACACTGCGCCACGCCTTTCCAATTGATTCCGGCGCATGGCCGCGAAGTCGGCCAGTGTTCCGGGGCGACGCACGCACATAGCCCCATATGCCCTTCCGCCGTTCCACCATCAACTTGGTCCAATAATATTTTTACGAAATAATTTGTATAAAAATTTTGGCTCCAAATATTTACACAGTGATATTTTTTTACACGCCGGACTAAATTTTATAATACATCGACTAAGTTGGGTTGGGTCGTGGAGCGGCGGACGGGCGTCGGTCGAGAATTTATTGCAATTTTTCTCTAATAACACATTGCTTACCTAACGAGTGGCGCGCTTATAGTGCGACGCCATTTCTCATACCCTATCGTTACAGTGGTACACCTGTTTCATACATGCACTACTGAAGAGAGGAACAGACGGAAGATATCGCAAATCAAACTCACTGTAGCAATAGGATACAGATGTAATTTAGTGAAGGAAGAGACAACATCGAAGGCAGATCTGACTGGATCGTCGGCTGCAACTCGCCCGCGCTACCTTTTCCCTGTTTCGTGTTTACAATTAACATTTACAATTACCACTCGATTAGGGGCTTACACAGAATTTGTACTCTTTTGGCGTCCCGTCACACGGCGCACACGAACGCATCGGCCATGGCCAACGGTGCGCGTCATTCGAAGCGAACACTGCTACACAATAAACCGAAACAATATAGAAATAAATTATTTGATTATATATTAATTTACAAATGTAATCTGTTACATTGAGAGACTGGATTTGACAGACGCAACGTGCCGGGGCGACTCTGGTGCTGGATGACCGTTTATTACTCGCCTCGTGTTAAAAATAAACATGTATTGTCAACAAAAGAGCCGCCCACGCGAACTGGATTGCGAAAGCCACAGGCATCGGGTTGACTCGGCTCGGAGTACCAAAATTGCCAGTTCATCTGATAAGAGACTAGATCTCACTCGTTGATAAGCACTGCTGAAAACGGAATAGATATTGGTTGACAAGGGTGCGTTCCACTAGACGATCGGCTCAAAACACTCAATACGCTGATAAAATATGGATCTCGAGGAACGCCCCCGATATGTCAATGCCAATTTTGGCGGATGAACGTCTGAGGCGCCCCGCGGAAACACGGCTCGGCCGTAAGTGATATAACCTTAAGAGATCAGACTGTCATTTCTAAAAAAACGTAATTACAACTACACTTATCATAACATCCATACTTGAAACAATTTCTATGAACGATTCGATAATAATGGGGTCCAACTGAATGAGATAGAGTGTTGCCATTCTCGGACGTCATTTCATTTATGACACTAACACCGATACCGTTTCGTGATAAGGCGGTTGAGGCAACACTGAATTGGTTACTTGACAAAATAAAAAAACATAAGATATCATTCGTACTTAGAAAATGAATTAACAATTTATTAATAATAAGATATAATAGTAATAACAAAAATATATCGTGTACTCTAACTTCAGCTAGTATTTGCTTTATCAACAAGGTTGTATTGTCGAACTTTAATTAAATATTCTTTTTTTGGTACAAGAGTGTCCATACAAATTGAAATCCGTCTAGTAATGGTGTCATTTTCTGTACATTAATATATTTAATTTAGAACGCCTGAAGCTTGTAAATATTAATTCTGTCTAAATAAATACTAAGTCTTATGTTTTTCTATTTAATTTTAACAATCAATGACACATTACCAGCACAGTTTCATGACAATGAAGTGAGATCAATAATAAATCAATATTTAATACTTAAAAATAGGATGTTAGTTTTTTTTTAAAAAACGTGTCCTTTCATTGTATTTCTGCCGCCACAGATGGAATAATTAGTATTAAAGTTGAGATTAACACAGACAAGGTTTTGACACGTCAAAGATACATAACGTCAACGATTCCGATTGGTATTAAAAAAATTAAAGCCGTATCGTCATTACCAAAATTATATAAAAAAAGGTTAAACTTAATTTAATTTTTTGGTGGGTTGCCATAATAATGAACCCAAAAAACAGTATAGAATTGAATGGCGTACGCCTCGTCCTCACAGATCTAATTCTATTTGATTAATTTATACAATAAGAAATAATTATATACAAAAAGTATAATATTGATATTTCATCTATACAACTTTCGCTATATGAGTCGGTAGCGACATATCTTATCGTAAAAGCATTAACAATAAGTACCCGAGGATTTAGCTTTACTTCTTGAATCCATGAGAAAAACAATCGAACAATAAATGTAGCAATAGAAATGCGCATCGGGCGGGCGGCCAGCGGCGCCCGCTGCAATGATCATGGAAGGAAGCGGGTGACGACGAAATTGTTTGAAACATTCAATCCGAAACAAAAGTGACAAGAAACGAATATAATTTTTGGCAATTTGTACTCGGTAATGGTTAGCGTTGTGTTTGTTTGCGCGGTGTCGGGCCGCGTACGGACGCGTGCGGTCGCGAGGCGCGGCGCGGGCGCGGTCACTCCGGCGCGTCACAAGTGATGTCACGGGACGGGATCCCCACTCAGTCATGAACAACAGTCCTACGTTTGTTTTGTTTACGTTACGGAGTCACGCGCGACAACGCACATGGCCGCCGCGCGCTCGCACCACGCACTGCCCACCTGAAATATGTATACGAACGATTAATTATGATCAGCAAGTTTATTTTCATGTAAGTTTAACTTACACTTAACAACCACACCAGTCAGCGCTTTGTGTTGCTGGCTTTTTACGCCGCTTAATCGGCAATTTTAATAGCCTTCGATATCTTCACCCACTCAGCGAAACACAGTAGGTACAAGAGTACAAGCAGCTGCTTGTACCCGGTTGTTTTTACACCGTTTTACGCTGTGTATTCTGTGAACTTGGTCCCAACACTAGTGCACAAGAGCTATAAATGGTAACATTATATGAAAAAGATTGTTTCACTGATATTTAAAATCAAACACATAAGACTGAAGATATCTCATACATGCAGCAAATCTTTATCAATTATCTCAGATTTGTTAAAATAAGCACAGCGTAATTGTTCCATTAGGAGCATTGAATTAGAGAAAGGCAAATGACATGTGAAAAAGCTGGACTCACCTAGACCCTGGTGTAGCGGGAGCGCGCCGGCTTCGTTCGCCGCCTACGGCCGCCCGCGGCCACGCCGACGCCGCTGTCTCCGCTGTGGCCGCTCGCCACGGACTCGCTGTCGCTCTGGTTCGACGTGTAGCCGATCACGTCGACTTCATCTGCAATGCCACGTTTCAAAATCAATACAGTCAACCAATCATGATATTATACTTAGTCATTTCAACGTCATCTGATACAATTACATTTTTGAGCAACGGTCGTCACACTTTACTAGCCAAGGCCGCAGAGTATGTGAGAGTGCTTCAGGAGCCTTATAGCGGACAGCGAAGCAGGTGTGTCTCCTATATGGTAAGAGAACACCGCGCCACACTCCACGCATTGAATGTAATGCCGGCTTTCTAGGCTGCGTAAGCGGCACTTTTACGGGCCCTCGATATTCTAACTCACTTTGCGAAACTGAGGAAAGGAAGGAGAGGAAGGAAAGTAAAGGATTTCTTTTTCTTATTAAACTAAGTAAATTATAAGGGATTTATAAAAAAATATTAGTATTAGTCGAATGTACCTAAATATAAATATTTAAAGTTTTCTCCTACAAAAATTAGTTTCGACGAATCTAGATTCTAGGAATCGCTATTATATTGTACTCGAATGAAATTGGATTAAAACCAGGCCGCAGACTCCCACGGCGCTTTGCCTTATAACCACTTCAAATACAATTCTCCTATGATAAGTTCTTTCGATTTCTTAGCATACCTATTACAATCAGGTTAGGCCGTCGACAAACTAAACATATCGCCTGTGTGTGTGCCATTTTATCACATATACACAGACGTATACATATCACACGCCTAAATGTGAAATTTGTCTATTGAAGTTTATATACGCAGAAGAAATGCTTATCTAAAATAAATCTATATATATATATATGCTTATCTAGAATAAATAATAAAATGCATAAAAACTCTTTCAATGACATACAACACTCACAGATATAACTTAAAACATAAATCTGAAATCAATAATAGTGAAATGAAACACTGGCTGGCATATAATTGCTGAGGTTATATCCAGCAAAAGGAGTGAGTGAGCCTAATGTCACCGTAATATCGCCGCCGCGACGTAAGCTGTGAAGATTCGATCAAACGCAATCGACTCGCACAGATTATCTAACGTGCTTTGGACGTCAACTACTATTGAGTTTTGAATTATCTGGAATCAGACATTTGCCTTGTAGGTATTCATTTAATTTAATCAAATTAATGTGGCTTTATAAACCTTAATTTTGACGACGTAACAATTAATCACGTTTCACTAAATTGTTGATTGCTTTCATAAATAAAATTCCACCAATTCTTTACATAAAATGACTCGTTCTTGCAATGTCGCCAAAAACATCATATACCTACGCTTATGGAAAATG
>DWCF01004369.1:0-16682 GCA_018230265.1 Delias oraia
TAAATACTTTTAGATTGGTCAAAAATAAAGTCTAAGGGCTTAATCGACTTTTTTTTTAAATTTTTTATTGATATATCATACTTAATGTGTGGCTGACTTTACAAACCTTATTATCTGGTATTAAATAGGTGAGTTAATCTATATTAAGTTTGAGTAATAGTTAGATATGTAAAAATGTGTAAAAAATCGCATTTTAGTTTTTTTATGGTTTTAATTTTCTGAGAAATATATAAAACCCATTTTAACATGCAAAGACATGCTATTTGTTATAGGAAATTATTTTATTAGTATCAAGGAATCCCAACGTAAATACATACGGTAATTTTTTAACATTTTTTGACTTTTTATCCGCTATTTCATTTCTCGTTTTGTCCATTATCCTTTTCGGCTTGTCGGGTAAACTTCTGTAGATGCGTGCATATAATAAATGGGTGCTTAAAAAGCTACCGCCACCACAAATATAATAAATTCCATTTGGTACTTGGTAAGCAATGCTATTTCTACTGTACATAAAATAAGCTCAAAGGGTATCTTACTAATTGTACAAATTAGATATTTTAAAGTTATGTAAAAAAAACCCTTGATTTATATAATTCTTTCACTATTTAGAATAAATAAATAATAATAGAAAAAAAGTGAAGTACTTTTAACGTTGCTGTGGCATTTCTTAACTCGAGCGACCAATACAGCTCAAACTCTACGTGCTATTTATAATTTAATAATTTCATTTTTAATTTCATTAATTATAAAACTTATTAATTACAATAGAGCGTCGATTATCCAAATTACCTATATGTTTTTTTTTAAGTATAGCGGACAACGGAGCAGGTGGGTCACCTATATGGTAAGAGAACACCGCCGCCCATGAACAACCGCGACACAATCCGCGCATAAGTTGAGGCTTTTAACAACACTTAAGCTGCACTTTTAAGAGCCTCTGACATCCTTCATAACTCTGCGAAATACAGTGCAAGCACCGTTTCACGCTGAGTAATCTATGAATGCATATTGATTCAGCCATTCTTATTTAAAGAATAGAAGAAAACGAAAGAAATTATTTATTTATTAATTTGTTATTTACGTACAGATGTAAAAAACCATATTTACACCGTTACTTTTACATTACACCCACATAAAGTGGAAACTTCTTGAGAAAAAAAATTGTTCTTGCAGTGATATGGAAGAAGAATTACATAATAACAAAAAAGAAATTCGGCATCCGGATAAGCGATCGTTGGCTTAAGCGACGTATGGATTATCAACGCTCCACTGTACCTAATTTAAATAACGAAATCCACGTTTTGGCATAACTAGAAATGTGTATATAATTTAGAAGAGAACGATCATAAGTATTTTTCCCCTAATAGAATTACTACACCCGCTAAGATTCTGTTTGTACATATAAACTAATTAAAAATCTTATTTGCAAAGATTTTACCTGTTAGCCGCTTGCGGTGGCTTTTTGCTGGTCACATTGCGCTGTGTGGTTTGTGTTCGTGGACTGTTGGTTGATGGGGAAGCCCCTTTGCGGACAGCCACCGGGATTCCTCTATAAAAACAAATAAAATAAAAATTAATTAATTAATAGTAAAACCCTTTATTTCTTTAACAATTAATATAGTGTACAAAAAAATAATTCATAGAGATAATTGTTATTGTTACACTTCGTTAATAAAAAGTCCCAAGGAAATGTTTGTCAAATTTAGAATGATAATTGTGACAGCTGGGCGGATGAGGTATTATCTGTAATTTCTTAGAAAGTTTCATATTTGTATAAAATTAATTAAATAGATATTAAGCATCAGTTAGTTTTCAATTAAACTATTTAATTTAATATGATATTTATTTTCAAACTTTGAATATCAGTTGGCATAAACTGTTTTCATAACTTAATAAACATTGCTTAAAAAATATACCTATTTATATAAAAAGTATAATATTAATTTCAATAAATTAAATTAAAAAACTGGAAGGCTGGGGAAAATGACCGCCACATTATTTTTCAAATTTTTATAACAGTTTTTTTAAACTGCGTAAAAATTGTGAAATAGTACTAAGTGAGGGTAATAAAGAAATTCATATTCCGCACAACAAATTATTCTTTGATTACCCGCATTAAATTTGAATAAACATTACAGACGATCTTTGAAATTAACAATTTAAGTGTATTTTTAAATTTTACTTGGTAATCTTTAAGCTTATATTTCAAGATATCACCACGGTTGACACATAATGTGTTTTTTGAATTGGAATAATGCTGTATTTTTTATTAAAATACATATTTTTTATAGTATACTCCATATTTTGTACAAAAGTCTAATAATAACTTCTCAGTGCCCACCCTTGGACACGTGTAGGTTGTTATAAGAGTAGCGGGTCACTACCACTTAAGTATTGTCTTTACTTTAAGGGATAATAAATGACATAACACATATGTTATGTCATATAGGAGACATACAGGAGACATATCTCCTTAAGTGTGTTAAACTTATGGCCTGTATTGTTATTACAGAAGTTCAAAGTTTAAGGAGCTTGTAAATACAGCGATTTTAAACTCTTAATTATTTTAAAATGATTATATAATTATTAATTATTATTAGTGTACTAATTTTGGCTAAATTAACCTAAACAACTTAGATAAAATATAGTATTATATAGAAGATAATTAAGTATAATTTATTTGCTTAATGAATCAAACTCAAAAGCATTTATGCAAATAGGGCCCATAAGCGGCACTTTTGCAAGTTAATTTACAATAAGAAAGCTACCTTTGGTTCGGAAGATATACCTCTACGAGAAGAACCAACAAGAAACTCATAGGATTTAATTTATTTTTATCGCCAAATTTACAATGGTTTATTTATGTTTGCTAACAGGTACCAGTTGGTGCTTGTACAGAAGTTTTCATGCATCTTTGTCTTGTATGTAGTGGTTTTATAATAAGCTTTTGTAATTAAAGTATTTCTTACAGGAATCTTGAATTTACTTTCTGTAAGTTCAGTTATCTCTAGGAATGTTATTAAATAAGCGAACACAGTTCCCCAAGAAAGTGTTAATTGTTTTAAGTAACCTAAAACAAGGTACAGCTATTTTATCTTAGAAGGTATTAAAATTATGGTGGTCACTATTTAATTTGAATTTATGAATGATGACATACGTTGCTTACGACACTTGATGAGATTGCACCAGATTTCGGAGCAAATCTGTTTCAGAGTTCTGCAGTGATATTGTTTGATAGGGACTGTATAGTTATAACAATACCTGTGTCCACTTTTCGCTGGTGATGGTAAGGCGGGCGCAAGCGGTCGCACAGGAGATGACACCGGCCGAGGTATTTTGGAACCACGCGCTGCAGCCGGGGAAGTTTCACCTGCTAAAACAAATAATTAACATCATCATACAATCAATAAAAACATAGGAATAATTGCTTAAAATAATATTCGTTCGGGTTTGAATATTTTTAGGTAAAAAATTAGGACTTTATTTATTAATATTTTGTATGTTACCAATAAGACTCCTTCCAAAACCAAAAAAAATTAGACGTACCTTGCATCTGTTTTCGTGTGGGAATTTTCATTGTTTTTCAAAATTTTATCATCTCAATTTACTTTATATATTTACAAAATCTTACGAAATGATTGTTAATATTTTTGTTAATTTGCTATATTTATCCTTATTGACAAAGAAAAGCGTTTTTGTTTATGGAAGGCTCATTTATAATAATTTCATAATTCACTTAGACCTCAACTAACCTAAATGTCTTTTGAAGGTTCGTTTTTTTAAATGTATTCTTAATTCTTAGACAATTAATTTAATTAAAAACATTGATTTTATTTAAAAGAGAGCAGGATGCAAGGGCAATGAATCTACAGGAGGATTTCTATCTTTATCTTGAGTTTTCAAGCCCAGTACGAAAATAGGCAGGATCAATATTATGCTTAGTCTTGTAAACATCTCGTTATAACTTAAACATAACCTTGAGATTCCAATTTAGTCTTAGTTTTTTATGTTTTAAGTGGGTTGAAATCAGTAAAAAAAATTGGCAATGTTCTAAAATACTATTTAGTGGATATTTATATGAATTTGCATGAAATTCGAGATTTTATTCGTGTTTTTAGGTTTAACGAGTCTAGTGGCTAAGTGGATTTTAAGATCCAGTTTTGATTTTATCCATTATATATTTTTGCAGTTTATATAGAATTTTGATTTGTTCACAAATTATCACTGAACTATATCAGTCGCCTTTAATTGTCAAATAGTTTATGCTGAAAAATTCACCAATTATCCAAACAACAAAAACAGGTTTTGATAGTATAAAAAAAAAATCTCGTAATGTAAGTAATGTCGTATGAAATATACGGAAATAGCTTGCTTTACAATTTTCTTTTAAACTAAGTCTATCACATGTCTGTTTACGCCTCTTGATCGTCCTAAGCAGTTGGTATTTTAATTAATTTGACGTTATGGTTATTTATTTTAATGAGAAATTTTTATCTTTAAAAAATCCTTCATGTAGCATTAATATCGACATACGAACAAATCTCGCTCTCTACGCAAAATTATTTTTTTAAATGATATGTCAATTGTCATTTTTATCTTTGTATAAAATTACTTCCCAATCTGTGGTACAACTTTAAAATGATCCACAGTTAATAATTATGAATTACGATTTGTTTTCGTACAAAGAACATACGACAGAGATACAATTTACAGAATGTATCTCTCACCTACGCGAAGCCAAAATAGCTTTAGATTGATACACCATGCCAACAGGAAGCAAACCTAGGTGATTTCAATGAGTAATAGATGTGATTATAGTACAAGAAAATCACAAACACAAAATATAAAAGATGAATTGAGGACGTCGAACCACCTGCAAAATGATAATTACAAATAATGAAAAGAAAAAGAAATATAATTTTTCTTAATTGAAATATTCGCGCGTATCAAACATTACCGCCATTGAAAATGTGACTATTATTGTATGTTGTCAAAATACTTAAACCTAAAAACATCAGTATGCAAATGTAATTTAAAAAATGTATTTTATTTAAATATAAGTAATTAAGTAGCATAAGACCCACCTATTATGTCTTTAAATATGAAATTGGCGTTTTGTAGTAGGTGATACCATGGGCTAACAGAATACTCGTGAAATGGTAGTTGTACTTGAAACGGTGCTTCAACTATGTTTCGCTGTATGAGTAATGATATTCGAGGTCCTTAATAATGCCACTTAAATGGCGTAAAAAGCCTGTAACACAACCAATGCGTGGAGTGTGGTGCGGTTGTCTATGGGCGGCGGTGTTCTCTTACTAGTAGACCCACCTGCTCCGTTGTCCGTTATACAATAAACAAAAAACCTACCTACTTACTACTAGTTACGAGACCTAAAAGTAAACATGATCTGTTTAAAAATCAATGAATTCTGTTACTTCAACATACAAAAACGATTTTGTACATAACAAAACACGAATTGGGCAGTATAGGTACCTACAGATAAATTATATTACACTTTTAAAAGAGCACTTCAAATAATATAAATTGTACGAAGAGTACGCGCAACTGGGTCATCTATTCTCAGCGTAAAAACCCTTTAAATTCTTGATACATCATTAGTGGTTCACGGTGTATTTTTTAGTATTAACTAGCAGTTAGGAAGAGGAAGTACCTAATGCGGTACGTACTTGTATGGATGAGTTTTTATGTCGCTAACTGATATTGTTAGGAATCGGATGTACATGAATGAAATATTAAGTTTAATACCGCTTAACTCTAACTCATATAGCAAAACGACTTTTTACTTAAAGAACATAATTTAAATATCAATTACGTTCTACATTTTGTTTACTTAATTAGTGATAATTAAGAATATATTGATTTAAATTTTTAATGTTTTTTATGGTATAAAACAACGAAGCAGGTGGGTCTCCTATATGGTAAGAGTGTTTTCTTACCACATAGGAGCCGTGATTGTCATGCCCGCCCATGTTTTAAAATTTTTTTTTTGAATTAAACTAAATAAAGGAACATATTTATCGTCTTTACAATAAGTCTCAGTATTGATGGATGGAGTATCGATGGTATTTTGAATCTGTTTCCTAACTAGTTGCACTTGTTCCTTAATAGCTGGCAATGCACGCGTGGTGCAGCTCGAGATAGGATTTCCATCCTGGTGGACAAATTTGTAATGTAAGCCTGTGCTAATTTGCCTTGCGTTTTTTTTAAAAAACAACTTGCGTAAAATTGACAAAAAAATCATCTAAAAGAAACGTTAATCTTGTTTTCAAATAATAGTTATAATATTTGCTCCTTGTCTTTGTGTTACAAAAATAACATCTCTTGTCACTATACCAATAATTCTGGATAGCTTCATATTACTCTAACGGAGGGTAGATAAGAAAAACCGAAAAATATATAAACTTCACGGATTTATTATTACCTAAGTAAATCCTAACTTCGTTATCGGTCGAACGCATCCTTATTTCATTATCAATCGATTGATAGAAATTCAGTATCTAAATGATAAGATAAAATTTCTTGTAGAAATGTATTGAGGTTGTAATAATTTGATAAGCTGCAGCGATGTCTGTGACCTAAAAATTTCAATTACTGTCTAAATGATTTTTAAAATGGCCTAAGGATGTGATTGAAATTGAGAATATTTAAAAAATAAAACATCTTAAGCGTCTGGTCGTACGCAAAATAAATCCATGTTGCTGGACAATCAATTCAGTTTTTTCGGAAATTTTGTATGGTTTGATACTGTTTCATACAAAAACTACTGAACGAACGTTAATGAAACTTCGCAATAATATAGCTGATAAAACAGATTAACACTTGGGTTAAAATATATAGTATTACCGGCTTTATTGTGTAATAAAACCTGGTATATGACATACTAGGCAGGACGACGCGTCGTCTGGCGGGTCTAGTAATTAATAATTAGGAACGTGTATATATATGTACATATATAGATATACACATTTTATATGCGTTGTATCTTTCGCATCATATTTAATAAATGACCCAATTTGTTCTACAGTTTGTGATATATTCGTATCTGTAACGGTGTCCTTATTTTATTTTTGTTATAAAATTATCTTTCGATGATATCCGATGGTAGGTTGTGGCGTGGTTGGCGTTGGTTACCTTCAAGAGAGCTGGCTGGTCCGTTGTCCGCTATAAAAATGATATTGAACATAACTTACTGGGTGGTGTAACAGGACTCTCTGCGTTGCTCATCATCTCCCATTTGAGCTGCAGCCTTCGGAACTTGCCTCCCGAGTTGTTGCTGCCCTGTCCGGTATTTCCGCTTCCGGTGCTGTTAGCAGAGCTCGGGCGCCATTGTTCTTCGCCACTTGTTTCGAGCTAATATCGTAAAAAATTAGAAATTTTAAGGAATAAGATCCTCTATTGAAGATGTTTTGTAATTTACTTTATTTTTTTTAATAAAATAAGATTATTTATATTATAAACTTTACAAATTAAATATCTTTTGTAAGATCATTTTATTTATGTCGATTTTGCCATTAAATTGAAATTTTTTATATGTAGCGAAGCAAGTACCGGGTCGCTAGTATTATAATAAATCTAAATTATATATGAGATAAAAGTTAAAACATATCAGATAAAATTAAAAAAGAATAAAGCTGATATTTAAGATTGCAATGAACTTTTGGTTGTTTAGATTTATTATCAAATTGTTGACATGAAATTTATATGAAAATACTATTCATTATTCTCAACATGCAAATAACATTCAAATGGAATATAAATGTTTCGTTATGACAAAACGGCTGCTCGATTTTCGTACTATTTATGAGTAAGCGGGACATTTATTGCACAAACATAAAACCACAACAACAACGTCATATGGTATGGTCATATGGTATTAATGAGGACAAACCAACTGAAACAATGAAAATGTCAAATAAAGGAAGCCTATATCTACAAAATGCGTAATGGCCGACAATTTAGCGGTAAAAAATGCTATGAAAAATAGGGATCTACATAAAAAAGCGTCCACACAAACATCTCCTCCAGTTACCTTCGTTTCTACGGTCGCTTTAGTGGTTTTATTGTTTTCAAGACTATCTGTGTAATCATCACTGTCGTCTAGTACCAACCGATCGAATGCCTGCATCAACTTAGAGCCCAACTGCACCCCCGACCATCGCCTGTTCGTCTCTAATTCAATTCTACTATTATTCGGACAAAGGTCGTATCCGAGGGGAGACGGGTTAACACATGATCTCGGCCTGTTTTTCTCTATCGTCGTCTTTATATTCGCCGTGTCATTGAGTAGGTCGGGCGTGGATGGCTCTTTGTTTTTGGAATCTTTGTTACGCAAAATGACGCTGGTTTGTGAATCATCGCTCACGCCGCTTGACTGCATCGAGCGGACCAACTTCAGCAAGTTCCTCTGGTTTAGGGTTAGTTGCGGGGTGTTAATCGCTGGCTGTTAAATATGAGAAAGTTTTAGCTTCATGCAGCATGCCGACTGTTATATTTGTCCTTGGTAACGCCGACATCGAAGCATCGATTATGCCTTTATTTGCATTTTATGAAAGCTGTGCACGAATGTATCTGAGATCGCTGTTGTGATTCGAAAGCACATGCAATAAACAAAATGCAAATAAAGCGATGTCTGCTGCGGAGTTTCGTATGCATAATGTTTGTAATGTAATACACATAGTAGATTCGTTTAGATATAATATGAAGAGATAGATTTAGTCTAGAGTCGTGATTCCCAACTATATCAGACACGGACCCCTAGGAGTTCACGGACAGTTTTCATGCACCTCTTAATACAATAAACAGCAAAAACATACAATGGACAAATATTTATTTTAGTTATTATTAGTATTTATGTATGGTCCAGAGATGTCACTGCAGACCTCCAGTTGTCTGTGCATCACAGATTGGGAAAAACTGGTCTAGATTTAGTTGTGGGATATTAATCTTACCCGACTGGCTGCCCTCATGTCGCTCTCGATACGCTTGAAGCTCCTGTGCAGTTCGCGCATCTCAAACATGAGATCCAATGAGAAGGGTAGCAGACGCAGTGGTTCGAGGCTGGCCAACAAAGTATCCAGTAGTGCTCGGCATCGCGGCTCACCGACGCATCCGGCAAGTATGAGAGAGTCAGGGTCATAGTGTTTCGCGAGAATGGACTCCCGAGTTCTAACATACGATACCCATGCGTCAACTGACTGTGCACTGCAACAATGTTAAGTTGACCTTTTAAAACGCGATTAACAGACCTTTTTTATGGTATAGTGGATAAGGGAGCAGGTGGCTTCTCCCATATGGTAAGAGAACACAGCCGCCCATAAACAACCGCGCTACAATCCGAGTATTGGTTGTTTTGCTAGCTTTTTACGCCGTTTAACCGGCATTTAACGGGTAGTCATCTATCTCAAAAATCACGTATATTCCTCCGTTGTCCATTTAAGAATAATAATAAAAAATCTAACGCCATAAGTGTGTATAAGAATACTTACTTAAGAAGACCTAAAATGAATGCATTGAATTTGACCAGCCCCTCTGTCACAGCGTCTTCGCTATTTATCCGCAGAACTAACTCATTCAGAGATTTTGTAATAGGACCTGAAAAGCATAGCAATTATATATCTGCTCAATCGGTTTATAGCTTCTAGTCGGCCGGCTAGTAGTCTAGTCTATTAGCCGGCTGGGGGTGTCCATGGGCGAAGGGCCGCTTGCCCTAGGTGAGCCTTCAAAGCTTTGAATATTTACCTTGCCTAGCAGTGGATTCCACCATTTGCCAAACGGAATTATTGACAGCACCGAATGACGTTTCAATGTTTTCCTTTAAGCCATCTCTGAATATTGCGTAAAGCGCGGGACATAGGGCGTTTAAGGCAATCTTGGCGCAGGTCGGAGATTGTTTAGAGTCCCCAAGGAAGGCAAGCTCAGCTTGATCCATAGCAGATGAGAAGTGTTGTATTAACATTTCTACAGCATCCGTGACATTTGACACGAGGGCTAAAATAATTCGAAAAATTCTTAATCTTTATAATTATTAAAAGGCATTATTTAAATGTCAGGAAAATATTGCAAAATTAGGTTTAATGTAACAAAATATAAGCAGGTATATAATAATGCGATAAATAGGTAGATATAAACCTCGTTTTTGTGATACATCAATGAAATCATATTTGACTCGTCCTTCAACTCGCGTAGGACTTCCAAACTCATCGGGACTAACTTCAGCCTCTTCACAAATTGGCATTTCCGCTAAATTCTTTCCCTAAAATGGTCATATGCTTATACTTTTGTGTCAATCAAGGAAAATATGTCGTTAGTTATGTGAAATGGTTGGCATTCGATGTGGGTGAGCTAGTAATTAAGAATGCGAAAATAAAGATTCTCTAAGAAACGGAGACTGCAAAAAAACGACTTAAAGCTAACACAATGAAATATAATTACTTACATAGCGGGGATTGCCGTGCAGTGAATGAGAAAGCAAATTTTCTTTACCTGATATAATCTTTGTGCTACCGTTGAAATGTTAGGCGAGTTAGGCGGTGTGGCGAGGTTAGGTACGTTGTGGTCTTCCGCACCCTTCGCTTGTGTCCCATCAGCCTTAACGTCCGACTTCTGAGCGAAACTTACAGACTTCTTGCTGTTGCAACTGCTGGCACTGGAGTCTGTCGACCTCTGAATCTCCTCTTGTGAGCGTTTCAGTTGTAGGAATTTGGTTACTTGACTTCTTACCTTTTGTACTTGATTCTGATCCCATTCATCCATATTTTGACAGTTGACGCCACTTAGTTTTAAGAATTCTTCGAGTTGCTGTAAGTCGTCGCTGCTTATAAGTGCACTGGGAGGGGGGAATTCTATATACTCCAATTTTTTTGTTCTTGGTTTGGGCATCGGTGGTGTGCGTGGCCTGTGATATCTCAGTTCGTTTGACTTTCCAGACTCCAAGCTACTTTCCGTTCCGACACCTTCATCTTGATAGTACTCATTATAATCTATATCCTTTTCGGCCGCATCCAAGAACTGTTGCGATAATCTTTTTGCAGCTAAATCATTGTTCTTCCTGCAGTCTATTTTTTGATTAGGAAGGTGGTAAGGTTCTTGGAGAGAGCGCCTTTTTGATTTTTGCTCTACTGCCGCTGTGGCACAAACGACCGGATCTTGTATGAGGTCATCCATTTCGAACATACTATAGCGTTTGGCATGCACACTGGATTTCTTTGTTTTATCCATAGATTTTCTGAGAATGCTTTTCGGTAGCGGCGGCCGGGGAGGAACAGGATCACCAAGTTTACCCAAGCGATGCTGGTCAGCCAAAGAAAGAGATCGTTTTGGCACAGTTGGGTTTATTCTTTGAGCATCATTATGGAGTCCACTAGCTTCCGAACTCGTGGCACTGTCGTAGCGGTAGACAAATAGGGGATTGAAGTTACCAGCAGGGGCGGGACTGTTTTGGGCTGAAGAATCCGTGAGGATAGTGGAAGATCCTCTATATCCGGAAGAAGGCTGAGTAGCTGTACTAGAACTAGATGATACAGCTGTTGTGTTTGCCAAGTTGTTGCAATCACAACTCATCGGTCTATTTCTTGGTCGTGTAGGTGTGGCACTGCAATATTTGTCAGTACACTTTTGATTAGTTTCTTTTTCTTTCATATGTTGCAATAGTTCGGGTACCTCTGATAACAGTTGTCTGCATTCAAGTGGCAGTAAAAAGTTCAAGGAATCCCAATCTTTAATATGTCCTAAGCCTTTTTTCTTTAAAATTTCGAGGTCATTACATGAAAACGGGCGCTTGCCTTTGATCGGAGTTCGATTTTTTTTGTCATCACTGGTTTTTGGTGACATATTAACTTTTACTGGGTTCAGGTAAATGTTTGGTCTACCATTGAGGAAGCTAATATCGGGTAATGTGTAATTTGGATACAACACAAACACAGGCTTTTCACACCCACCTTCCTTCAATTTTTCTAAGAAAGACGCTTCAACAACTTTAAACAGCTCTCTTTCATGTGAAATGCTTGCATGCAGATTAGAAGTTTGCATGCTTTTGTCTTCCGTGCTACTTTCGAAATGAGTAGATGTGGCTTTGGTTTCACAAGGATCTCGGTGTGTTTTCTTATTTAGTTTGGTTATTTGGGTTCCATCAGACTCGGAACAGCTTGAAATACTGACGCTAGTGGCTGAAGAATGTGAAGAAACTGATTTTTTGTTGCTTCTTATTTTTGAAGGACTATTCATTAAGTTAGTGTTCGTTCGTCTAATGCGTGGCTTATTTACAACAGCGTACAAATGATTATCACTATCGCTTAGCTTAGCTCCATCTGACTCTTCTTCTTCTACTAAAACTTCATCGTATACTCGATTGAATGGATTTGTTCTAATCTCTTCATAAAATAAGGAGGACGTTTCTTCAGTCGCTTCAATGGGGAGCGCCGCTTGGGGCCTTTCCGATATTGATTTATTTTCTTCTGTTTTTTGCTCGCCCAAAGATTCACCACTCTCTCCTCCGGAGCTTGGCCAGCACTCGGAACGATCAAGCTGATCCATTGTGACGATACCTTCATTGCTATCGCTCTTTTGTTTCATGAAAAGTTTTACTAAATTAAATGATTGTTGTTTTGATTGGCTCTTATCTGTAGACGTTTGATCTGTTGAAGAGGTGCTCATTGGCTCCGAGTGTTGGCTTCCTTGGGAGCGATTTTGTGAAACATCATATACTTTCATACAGATTGGTGTACTATGTAACCTTTGGTTTGCTGTGAAGGAATCGACCTAAAAACGAAGAGTGCTATTAAAGATAATGAGAGTAACCTGTTTCAATGATTAATTTCAATTAGCACCAACACCTACCGTTGAATTGCTTAAGGCTGCCGAATTGATAGAGCTACTCATGAGTTTACGACGATATAAGTTTGGCAAACTTTGACTTTTTATTACTGAATTGTTCATGTCACTCGTAGCATCTGAAGACTCGTTTGAATTTTCATTGTTATTGCCCGACGGATGCCTAGAGAAAAACAAAGGTTTTTTTACTCCATAAACTTAATTGAAAGAGTTACATTATTAAACAACACAGACCTTTGTAAGGGCAATTGACTGGTTTGTTTCTTAAGCTTACTCCAAGTGGTTAAACCTAAATCACTCCTAGCCATTGACATTGTTAACTTATTTGTTAATTTCTTACATCTTTCTAACAATTCTAAATTCCTGCGCGTTCTTTCATCACTATCTAATATTATTCGTATATCATCTTTATCCGGTTTGTCTGCAAACAATTATATCATTTTAGTGGAAGCTTATCAATTTAGGAACTCTGATTCATTGCATCAATCAAACATTATGTCATACATTTAATCATATCAACGAATCATGCCTTTAAGGCAAACATTAGACATGAACTAGAATTGTAGACTTTTGTTTATACACGAATTGAGTTCACAATTCCAAATACAATACAAGAAGAAAGTTTAAAGAAAAGCCCAGCAAGTGCTGGGGGTGTCCATGGGTGGTGACCTAGGACCTTGTCCTAGATAAGCCTCTATGTCGTTTGCCACCGTTGATATAAAAAACAAATTTTTCCAGTTGAGGTAGGTACATACCAAGTTTTTGATTGACGGCAGGTTCGGCACACTCACTGTCCTCGGAGTAAATGGTGAGACTTCCCTCAAAAGCTATCGTGTAGTTATCCTTATTCGCTTGACATGTAAGGATGAGATCTTGTTCGGTTGGTAGTTCACAGTCTAGGCTGTCTACGCTGAAATGGACACCATGAGCGCCCTCCTTCACTGGAGAAAACAGCAGCTCCGACTTGCAAATTGACATCGTATTGATTGAGCCGACAGATTCCTCTCCCTGAAAAAGGATATATATTTGAAACAGCCCGAAGAAGAACCATATTCTGAATCCCAAACCAAGCATTTTTATGGTTTTTTTTTAGCGGACAACGGAGTAATGGGTCTCCTATATGGTAGGAGAACACCACTACTTTTGGAAAACCGCACCATTGTCCGTGCATTGGCTGTTGCCAGCTTTTTACGCTGCGTAAGCGGAAATACAATATAGAAGTACCATTTCAAGTACAACTACCATTTTAGAAAGAAATAACTCTTGGATCTCTCTTGGACTGATTTTCAATATGCCTATGTATTAGTTATTCACAAATTTAGGCAAACATTAAGCTTTCCTAATAAGGCTAAGGAATCTCCTATGGCTGTCACGTTCTCATCAAGGAAAGTCAAAAAATTTCGAGAATATAGTTCAGCAATATTTATTAGCTTCATTACAGTAAGCAGAAAGGTATTGATTGCATCGTGCACTCGAATTTATTCCCGGAAACTGACGTAAAGTAAACGCATTCTCTAAAACATAAACACCGACACCAATTCAGTTAAATTTGTATTTTAGGGTAATTTCAAAGGAATAGTTCTGTTTAAACTTGTACGCATCACAGCGATGTCTTTTATAACTAACAACTTTTGTTGAATTTTAAATGCAAATACATTTCTTTGTTGTATATGCATCGACTGAACTGTTGTGTAGTTTAGACTCAATCATACGCACGATCAAAGCGAAGTCAAATATCAACAAAAGCAATCGATTCAGCCTTAATTACTACACGTGAGATGTTTTACCTGTAGCAGAGAGATAATTTATGTGGGTATTTGAAGACACCTTAAAATTATTTAAGAAGCTAAAGACCATCGCAATTTTTTAAACTAATCGGCGTAAGAAGGCGGCAACATAAGCAAAGCACGGGTTGTATTGCGGTTATCCATTATGTGATAATGTCTTACCATAGAGGAGACCCGTTGTCCCTTATACAAAAAAAAATCGTTTAAAATTAAAGTTGCATATAAAGTCGTGTCTAAATGGCATATCGTATCTATAAGCAAGCAAACTCACGAACATGAGTAAGCAACATATAAGCGAATTGTGTGTAGTTTGTTGTATGACACGGGTACGTGAGTGCGAGCGAGCGTTATCAATTTAATTCCCTTTCCTGTTACAAATGAGGTCACAAATCATACAATCAATTTATTTCTACTGCTGTAGAAGCATTTCAAATAATATTAGTATGTAAATATCATAAGGGATAAACAAATTAGTTATCTCAGTATGTTTTCCTACATAAGTACATACATTAATCATTATTTATATAGGAGATAGTGTAAAAATTAAAACATTAGAGTTAATCATTTAAAAATCTTTAGATGCATAATAATCATTACAAAGTCGCAACAAAATTAGTACATTATAAAAACAGACAAAAATGAACAACATGAAGGAAAACAGACAAATAAATGAAGGTCTGTTGTATCAATATTTATAAAAATTACTTAAGATTTATTTAAAACATTACATCCATGCTAACTGGAATATCTCATGTTAAATTTTTCTGTAACATTCATTATCAATTTACCTAATTAACCTTTGATTTTTTGAACCTATACTATCAATTTTTAATATATCCGTTGATTTTACTACACCATCCTATTAAAAAAATAACTCGGGAAATGTAAAACACCTCGACGAATTAAATTATTCTATAAATACTTAACCAACATTAGTTTCAAGAACATTCAAGAAAACTTACAGAATAATACCCTCCATTGCAGGAGTCCCAATCAAAATCCGTCACACCCATTTTAACGTTCCTGACACTCCCACAATAGTCTATATTATTGTCTTTAATACGTCCTTTTCACCTTTAATTATCTTACACAATCACAATCGTTCAAGAAGTCTTCAAAAGTGCACGTTTTGACCTCATAGAATAAACATTTCACAAACGACATGATATACGATAACACTAAAAAGAGCCCGGAGCGATACTGAAGCAGCGGCCATATTAATTTTAATATTAGCCACTACATACGATTCTCAAAGTTCACAATAGATGTGCGGGCGCAGGCGACTCCCGCGTCGAATTTCCATATGTAGTCTAATAAATGGACATCTAATTACCTCAATGATGATATCTAATTATGTATACACACCTAAATGTGTAAACATAATTAACATTACCCCAATAAAAATTATCTGTTTTTATTATAGTGAATAATAATATAAAATATATCTGGTTTTTTTTATTAGTATGGAAATGGTGGCAAACGAGCAGGAGTCTCGCCTAGGAAAAGCGGTCCATCGCCCATGGACAACCCTTGCATAGCCGCGTAGCCGACTTTTAAGTAATTGGTACGCTCTTTTTTCACATTAGTTTGGAAATACCTCCATAGTTAGATGGCAAGGAATACTCTGCAGATTAATTAAAAAATACAGTACATAAATTAATACTTAATAATTACTTAATTAATACTTTAAAAATAATTACACGTTGTGTTAAATTTAAAAAGAATTAACAAGAAGTAATTATATTTTACTCGACTCAAATAATAGTAATGATTTTGTTGCCAAATCAGACAAGCTGATTCGACCGTTATTTTTCCAAATAAATTATTAAAGTACATATAAAAAATTCTATTAAAATATATGAATTGGTGGTAGAAGGTTGAAGGTCTTTGTTGGTGTGTACCATTCTTATCACATAGGTGTGTGAAATACACCCTATTATTAGATACACAAAGTTTGAGTTTGAAGTTTTGTTACTAGCACTGTGACACGAGATTTTTTTTATAGATTTAACACATTTCCAAAGTGTTTTTTTACACATACATATA
>DWCF01004370.1:0-16681 GCA_018230265.1 Delias oraia
CTCTCCATTTAACGACAACTCTTTATAACGCTATAAAATGCACAGTCCCTTCAGTGTCGTTATATAGAGTTCACACTATAAATTTTGATAATATTCAAAACGATGACTCATAAAAACGGCGACCCATAAATTTGCAAATCTCTACCTCAACGTGGGATTTAGAGAACGCATGATGTCATTCTTTCGTCATTATCTTTATTTTTGTCCGTGATACTTTGTTGTATGCTTATGTCATCTCAATTGTTAAAATAGTCCTTGCATCAGACGATTCGACAAAAGGATACGATCGTTAAATCTGTAATAACATTACAATTGCATTTTATTGTATAGCGGACAAAGGTGGCGGGTCTCCTTGATGGTATAAAATCACCACCGCCCTTGACAACCGCGCCACAAGCCGCGCTTTGGTTGTGTAGCTGGCATTTCACGCCTCCAAGCGATTATGCTCACTCACTCCGCGACAGAGAGCACAAGTACTGTTTCAAGCTGGTATTTTCAGAGCCCGTGCTAGCCTGGACAACCCGGCCAATTAGTACATCAACATGGTTCTCCAATGTGTTGACAGTTAAACCCTTGCTAAGACCGAATTGACAAATTAAATTGTAAATCCTTTCAGGCAGTGTACAGGAATTAGGTAAAAGGCCTCAGCTGTGAGGCTCTTTCGCTAATTACTTTTAGATATATGTGAGAGTCTAGTAGCTTAATGGCTTTCGAAGTGTACCATGAAGCGAGAGGTATCGGGTTCGAATCCTGGTCCGGCCTAGAATTTATAATTTATTCCTTCTCTGTACTGTCGCACCTGAAGGAGAGCCATGCTAAAGCATATGCTGACGCACTAATTGGGCCGGCTCGTCCGAAGTGATACCACAGGCTCACAGAATACTCCGCGTGAAACGGTACTTGCTCTGTGTTTCGCAGAGTGAGTGAGGATATCGAAGCCCGTTATAGGTGCCGTTTCAGCGGCGTAAAAAGCCGGCAACACAACCAATGAGCAGATTGTGGCCCGGCTGTTCATGGGCGGCGCTGTTCTCTTACCATATAGGAGACTCAGCTGCTACGTTGTCCGCTATAGAAAAAAAAAGACATTTGTTAGTTGTGTTAAGATAATATTATCACTTGACACTGAATTTAGATCTATATAGGTCTAGAACAACCATTTCCAGCCTTATATTTCCCCCGTAATAAAATAAACAGAAAAAAAACAGATTAGATATTTATTTTAGCTATAAGCATGTATTTATGGTCCTGAGATGACACCGCGGATCCCATACGTCCCGAGTGAATACTCGTGGACCCCCGGGCATTCGCAACCACAAGTTCGGACACACTGGCCTAGGATACTGGTACCCATCGTTCTGTTTATCTCCGTAATCGCTTCTTACGACACACGTGATTCGATATTTTATTTAATTACATAGAATCTTCTTAATTACTTAAAAAATAAATGTTTTTTACAGAGCAGCGACACGCCGTGCTACAGCAGCAGCAGCACCGCCACCGCTAATGGAAGGTGAAGCTTTAGCATCCAGGCTTCTGGAATTGCAGCCACAAGGAGCCAAATTTTTAGCGTGAGTGTAAACAAAAATCTTTTCTACAATCCTAAAAAAACTTACGTATTTATTCAATATTTATTTATGCCTAAATCATTAAATTGTTCTTCGTGTCGCGGTGTAAAAAGCCGGCAACACAAAAGCGCGGATTGTATCGCGGTTGTCATGGGCGGCGGTGTTCTATTACGTTCATGAGGCCCGCCGTTCTTGTTGTCTTTTGAATAATAAAAGACTAAAATAAGGATTTTTTCATAGGCTTCTCTAAAAAACTTTAATAATAAATAAATAATACTAAAACTTCCTAATAATTTGTTACAATATAATTGTTTGCTTATTACAGGCCCGTAATGATCGAAGTCCCAATATTTACGGCGTCGTGTCCCGAACGAGAGATAGTTATCCTTCGCTCGGACACGGGAGAGACCTGGCAGGACCACTACTTGCATAACAACGACAATGCTATGATACAGGTACTTTTAACCGACTTAAAAAACCGAAAAGGAGATTATCAATTCGAGGAGAATTCCTTTAAATATTCAAATAAAAAATTATAAGACATCGTATGAGATAAGTATCTGAATAATAAATTTAGTTTTAAAATAGCAGATTTGTTAGATTTATATTAAAACGGTTACGTGTATGCTTTAATTGATTAATTTAATTAATCACGCTTTAATTTAAATTAATTACGCTTTGTACATGCACGCAATATGAAATAGATTTGTATAACTTACGGAGCGTGAACTAATACGAATGTGATGTACCATCCATGAATCGCTCGAGATTTGACAAGTCACGAATAACACAAGATAGGAGTTAGGCCTATTAAAATATCACCTCTTTTTTTTAAAAAAGATTTTAAATTTCAGAATACAATAGGATTATACCTCTATTTATAGATTAAATTTAAAAAAAATAAAGATTCTTTGTATGTATCACGCGATTTTGGATGGGCGAGGGAATCTCACCACATGTAACCAAAAATTCTAAATAAAAGATCACGCGATTAATGGATTATCAATATTAGACTCAAGTTTCAAGAGTATTTTTTCTTATTTTAGATAAAGTTCTCAAGTATCCCTTTTTAACTACCATCTAGGAATTATATTGGAAACTTAAACTTCTGCCTATATAATAATCTAGACCAAGCGGGGCTGTTTTTATTAGACCTTACACGTATTTTTTACAAACGAGACCAATCCGTTTAAATACTTGGTCAAATCTTACATGATACCACATAGTTCAGTACATAATTAGTCTGGAGTCTAGACTGTAGACAATAGTCTAAGTAGTAATTGTTTAGTTTGCCTTTGAGACTTTATTCTCTCTATTAAGGGAAAGAAACTTAGTTCATATGTCGTGTGTGTGTCCAGGAGGCATTGACACGGGAGAGACAAGAGCACGGCAACAGCGGAGAGACATTGGGAGAGAACGGTGAGCGAGTGACAAGGATCATCACCTGCGACTTCCCACATTACTTGGCCGTGGTTTCCAGGGTCAGGCAAGAGGTTCACGTCATTGGACCAGAGGGCGGCACCGTTTCTTCCGCACACATACCACAAGTGGGTGGTTCTGAACACAGATTGTATTGTTGAAATAAAATCAATATATTAAATTATTTATATATGTTAATTCTGCATTAATTGTTTCAGGTCCAAGCGCTTTTCCCGCCACAAGCGCTCACAAAGCGTATCCGCGTTGGTCTACAAGCGCACGGAGCCAATGGCGCCGTCGCTCGCAGAGTCCTACCGCGCCACGCAGCCGTTTCCCCAGTACTGACCGTTGAACCGCGCAGACGGAAGTTCCATCGCAGCATCACCCTCACTGTACCATTGCCGCACCCCGCTGACCAGAAGGTGACATTTTTATCGTGTAGCAGGCAACGAAGCAGGCGGGTCTCCTCTATGGTAAGAGATCACCACCGCCCATGGACAAACGCGTCGAAAATATCGTAAATTTTCCAAATTCAACGACTGAAATACTTTAGATAAATACTAGTAATATAAATATAATTTAATAAATAAACATGACTCATGTTTGGACAGTATCCAACTGATGTGTTTACATTTTAGCTTAGCAAATTGACTCATTACATGTAACGAGGCATAGAAGCGAAGGAAATATAACATTATTATACATACGCTCTCACATACACACACAAACAAAGAAATCTTTAATTACATTAATTTTATTTTACCATGCATATATTTTCTTAATTAATTTAATTCTCTTTGAATGAAAGCATCAAATGATCAATGAGCAGAATAATTAATTAATTAAATTTTATACATACATATATTTATTTTTATTGTTGTATAATTTTGATGTTAAAATGTAAAATTCACAAATTGTAAAAGTAAAAGGCACATAGTGTAAATAAAATCGGACAATACTCAATTTATCTTAATAAACCTTACAGATTAATTAATTATATTTTTAAATAATTTTGACGATTTTCGGTGATTTATTTATTATCTTACTGAATATATAAATGTGTCTCTTCTCAGCCGGGTGAAAAGCCATCAACAGCGAATCTACGACTTCTTTGCTCCATAATGGGAGGTCAGGCGCGGGCAGTTTGGGAAGATGTCACTGGCTCCACGCCACTCACTATTACTGATGACTGTGCTTCTTTCACAACCACCGTATCAGCCAGGTATTTTTATGATATAGCGGACAACGCAGCAGGTGGGCCTTCTATATGGTAATAAAACACTGCCGGCCATGGACAACCGCGCCACGGTTCGCGCATTGGTAGTGTTACTGGCTCCGATATCCTTGCTCACTCAGCGAAACACAGAAAAATCGTTTCAAGTACAACTAACATTTCACGTTGAGTATTCTGTGAGCCTGTGGTATCAGTTCGAACGAGCCGGCCAAGTTAATGCGTCAGCATGGCTCTCCCACGGGTGCGACAGTTTTAAGGCACTCGCCCGGCCACTGTCCAGAGATCGAATAAATTATAAATTAAATTATAATTTATAATTGTCCGGACTGGGATTCGATCCCGATACCAAGACTCGCAATATTAATGAATAATTTTAACGTCTATAAATACAGAAATGATAATACCTAGAAAAATTAATACTTATAATTTTTAAGTAATATTTATACCATTGATTTTTCCATGTAAGTTTATTTTTTAATAATGTAACTGTATTTCATAATTATTTAACAGATTTTGGCTGATGAACTGTCAAAACGTCAGTGACGCGTCTAAGTTGGCAACGGAACTTTACAGGTGTTTATTAATTTCATATTTAAATATAATAGTTTTTCCAACTATATTCAATTGATTTCTTTAAATTTGTTGTATGTCCGTGTTAGACTAAAATTAGACTAAATTCTGTTATAACCTATTTTATATAAATGAAATTTTAGAAATTGCCATAATCGGTACAGAAGTTACTACTTGAATTATATTTATTCTTGAAGAGGATCAGTTTCAGTCGTATATATTTATAACTGTCGAACAAAGTCGGAAAAAATATAATAAAATTAAAAATGATATCCTGAGAAAAGCGATTCTCGTCAGTTCTCAGATTTTCTAGTATTTTTAAATAGCCTTGAAAACTAGACCTAAATGAAGTTAATAAAATCGTAATGATCGTTACAATGAATAAACATTCAGAGATGTGATGCGAAAAACTAAATCAAACTGAGAAATATTAATGTTTCATTGGGCTAATAAAAAAATGACATTTCAGGCAAATGTTGGTGGTACCATTCGAGGTTCGAATCGTGGTGTTGGGCAAACGTTTGGACGCGCTTGAAGGTCGTTTGCTTGTACTTTACATCACTGATAGATACGCATACGAAACACTTTTACAGCAGGTAATTAATTCTTATATCTAGTGTTAGTGTATGAATATATACTACAATAACATTTAGGTAAGTGCCAAGTGTGGCGATTATGGCAAACACCAAGGGGGAGGCCGATGTCCAGCAGTGGACGTCTTACGGCTGAAATGATGAAGTGCCATATAATTTCAATACATTCTTTCTAAACATAATAAATATTCGAAAGTTTTTATTTAAAATGCTTTATTTTATGTAAACCTTATTATTTCTATTAGCAACGTTAAATATAGTAAAAGGATATTGTAAGAGCCCCACAGGCAAGGATAAATGGATCGCTTCCACCACAAAACAGAAATTATAAATTGTATTTGGTCTTTTGAAGGACTTTTGATAATAGCCGGGCTAGTCTTATTACGATGGGAAGGGAAGTTTATATTGATTGCACTAATTGAACCGGCTAATCCGGAATTATAAGGATTCCCAGAATACCAGCGTGAATACTTGTATTGTGTTTCACTGAGTGACTGAGGTAACCGAAAGTTCATATTTAATTTAGATTAAAAGCCGGCAACACAATATATGCCACATATTCTAATGATATGTATGCCTTTTCAGGAACACTACACAGAGATAGCTCATTCGACGTCGGTTCGTTTTCTGGACGGCAAAGAGGTGTATTTGGAGTTTTCAGGGAATCTCATACCCGTCACCAAATCTGGTAGCCAGCCTTTATTCACATTTGAGGTACTGTATAATTATTCATTTATCATATTACCCTTGTTGGCTCGTCCGAAGTGATACACGGGCTCACAGAATACTCAGCGTGAGGATTTCGGATGACCTTAAAAGTGCCGCGTAATCGGCGTAAAAAGCCGGCAAAACAACCGATGCATGCACTATGGCGCGGTTGTTCATGGGCGGCGGTGTTCTCTTACCATATAGGAGACACATCTGCTCCGTTGTCGGTTGTAGAATAAAAAAAAATACTTGACTATACATAAACATAGAGCGAAATTAAACTAGGTGTTAGGAGCTACGTTACAAACAATCGAACTACTTAGCTATTGAGGTCATTATATTCAATACAAAATAATTCAATGAGTTTTCATATTATATCGTATTGTTAATAAGAAAAAATTACGAGATTATTTTTATAAATATTACTTGTAAGACTGTCTCCTATAAATTTAGTCCTAGAAGCAATATTTTTTATTATTAATCTCTGCAATAATATTGAAAATATGTTTACTAAATATTCTAGCTTCAATTTATAGCGTTGACTGATTAAAATTCGTCATTATTTTATTATTTATAAAAATAAAACACATTTCTTTACATTCCAGGCATTCAAGGACAATCGCGTAGAGTTCACGGTGCGCGTAAAACATCACGAAGAGAGTCCAGCCGGTAGAATTTACTTCATGAACGAGCCTAAGGTAATTTTCATAACAAATTGGTTTTAATTCATAATTAATAACACTTATATTCCATAGAAAACATGTCAATCATAAATGTATGGCATTTAGATATATAAAATAGATATTAAGGATGTATCAAAAATCTCTTGGACAAAGCAATCTTTGGCAGATTATCCTATTTTAGGTAATTTTGTTACTGTATGTACAGCTGACATAATTTAATTTTAAAGGGTATTAAATGTATAACTATTATATGAAAAAAGTCCATCTAAGGATATTATATAGAACTAGGTAAACCCTACTAACACGATTTTGTATTGGAATCTAGTACACCAAACCATTTGATTAGTCACTTGAGATTAAATCAAAGATTACCCTCCATTTTGTTTAGTGAGGTTAGTACAAACTGTCAGCTACCTTCATACCATGTTAAATCAAAACCTTTCCAGCCCTTATTGACTTATAAATTGTACAACGAACCCGTATTTGTTTTATTCATATTTTCATTTTGAACATATATTATATAAATTGCAGGTGGCAAAAGGTGAACAATCTCAGACGCCAGCTTGCGTGCTTGATGTCGAACTTCCAGAACGGATCGCACCACGCGCCGCCAAGAGTCAAATGGACTATTTGAACCTTGATCAATCAGGTTAGATGAATGTAAACGTATGTTTAGAATTAAATTCCATACTGGAATACTAATAAGTAATAAGACATATCATATAATAATTTCTATAGTCTTGTTATGATTAGAACTCACAATACTTGATTTTGTATCTATAGGTAATAATATCGTTGAGTACTTAATTAAAAATAGGGTAGCATCTTTTGATTTTATATAAATACAAGGATAAACAAGCATTTTTGTAAATTTTAATATACACTCAAACAAAGATTATATCTTTATACATATTTTATTTTAAGCATTTAAGCAAATTGTTAAAGAAATTTCTCGTCTGTTTAGTTTAAAGCTTGTGGTTTTAAGGTTTTGATGCATTAAAAGACGAGCTCAGCTTCAACTGGAATGACCACAACCACAGCATTGGACCGCCATCTCTTCCTACTCATCATGAAACCTCTCCAAAACTCAACGGACACGTGAGTGTATAATGTTATTAATTTATGCAAGGGTTATGTTAATTCTTTTTCTCTAGGACCATTCGTAGACGTAAACCATGCTTGCTCTTCAGTAGTTATAGAATATAGAATGCTCCAGACTCATTGACCATAAAACATGGGTAATGTTCACTGGCTCGCGTTCATATCCCATCAAATGCATTAAAAACCTTCATTTTCTAGGACAAAACCATTGCAAATGGTAATGTGAAATTGCCTTCCAAGGATGCTGATGATGTCAAGCCTAAACCACAAGGTAAATATTAAGTCTTTTGTATTTAAATAACCACATTAGAATATAAATTTATATTAGTTTAATTTTACAGTCAATGGCGATTCGGTGCATGTAGACACGAATAAAAAAGCAACATTCGACTCAGACGAAGATAAAACACCAATGAACACACTGGAGAAAGGCAAAAAGAAACCAGAAGGTTTCTTCGGTGGCCTCGCTGGAAAAGTCAAGAATGTGTTCGGCGGTAGCGAAGAGAAAGACGATATCAGAGAATCATCTCCCAAACCTCAGCCTAAACCCCGCGAGTCTATAGAGAAATCTCCACCAAAACCCGCACCTAGAATTATTAACGAAGATTTGTTAGAGAAAGTTGATGATATGTTTAAAGATCTAAAAGTAAAACCACACGTGAGTTTAGATGAGGATGCAAATAACAAAGTCTATTTGACAAAATTAATGGTAGATGAAGATGAACCAAGTCTAAAGGAAAAAACTGACGACGTATATCATCAGTATGAGCACATGCAACCCGTTGAAACACCTTTACGATGCCAAAAAACTGATCCATTCGCGTTTTATACTGGTTGTTGCGAAAGCAGATACAAGAAAGGCGAAAAGCATCGCCACAATGAAACGTCTAATTTGGCTGACAGAATCGAACAAGTTAATTTCACAGTGCATGAAACTATACAGGAAATAACAGACCGCGCTAAAGATGAATCTAAGGATGTTTTAGACAAGCTTGACACAGAAAAACATAATCTGAAGAACGGTGTTTCACAGTTTGCTGAAGGTGTGAATAAAAATGCTTCCAACTACAAAAGTGATCTTGTTATTGTTGAAGAAACTTTAAAAGATAGTGTTGATAATGGATCCAATCAATTACAAACTTCTCTCACAGAAGCAGTTGGCAATATTTCAGATGTTTCTCAAAACGCAAAGAATGAATTCAATGATCTAAACACTGAAGTAAGAACAAAAGCAAATAGCGAAGTTGAAAATATTAAATCTGCTGCACAAGATATTGTTAATAATATAATTAATCAAGCAAACTCTGGTCACACGGACCATAAAACACTCTTAATGGACTTCTTAGCTGCAGAACAAATTGAAGCTTCTAAACAAGTAGAGGACAGCAAAAATAAAAAACAAGAAATCGAAAATAAACCACAAGAAAGTCTGCAAAAAATAAAAGAAACTGCACTAGAGATCAAAGATGACTTAAGTCACAAAACCCTAGATCTGAAAAATAACATAAAAGATAAGGCTGAAACCACAAAGAATGCTACAAAGGAAACTATATCTGATGTAAAAGAGAACATAGTAAAGAAAGCTGGTAGCATTAAAAAAGGAACTAAGAACAAAGTTGAAAATATAAAAGAAGCTACTAATGAAAAACTAAATGACTTGGCCGATGCGGTTGATATGGCTAAAGAAAAAACTGAAAAAGGTGCTGAAAACTTAAAAACAAAGGCAAAAGAAACTAAAGAAAATATCAAAGCCGAAGGTAAAAAGAAATCAAAAGAAGGAAAGAATTTCTTTTCTGGTCTCGTTCATAACATTTTCGGTGAAAAAGAAAAAGTAGAGGATGAAGTTAAAGCAAAAGTTTCTGAAGGAAAAAAATCTATAAACAAACTAGCTAAACAAGCATCGCAAGTTAAAGATGATGCCGAAGAAACAGTAGCCAAGAAGCAAGAACAGTGTACTGATTTTCTCCAAAGTGAAACACAAAACTTGAATAATCATAAAAATCAAATAATCAAAGAAAGTGACGATTTAGTAGAAAAAATTCACAACAAAACAAGTGAGCTCAAAGATACTGTTGATAATACAAAGTGTGATGTAGCTGTAACTGTAAAAAATTCATTGACAGGTGTTGTCGAAACAAAAGACAAATTTGTTGAAAACGCACAACAACAATCTTCGCAATTATTACAAAACATAGAAGAAAAGAAAAATGAAATCACTCAAGAAATAGGCCAAGTAAAGGATAATGCCCTACATGCTATACAAAAAACAACGGACAATGTTATAGACGAAATTGAAAATGAAAAAGAACAAGCTTTCAAAAATGCACAAAACCAAGCTGAACAACTAATACAAAATGTTGAAATTGAAGCTGAAAATAATGCCAAAAATATTCAAGCTGCAAAAGATAATATAGTACAGGTGGTAGGAAATAAAACAGACGATATATCGCACCTCGTTCAGCAGAAAGAAGATGATCTCAAACAAAACAAAAATGATATTTTAGACAGTATTCAAATTACTAAAAATAATGTAATAGAAAGCACAGAAGAAGCAAAAGATCATGCAATCAATAATTTGCAAGAAACAACTAGTCATTTTGTACAAAATATCGCAGACGTAAGAGACACGGCCATCGAAGATGCGCAATTAAAAGGAAATGAAATTGTTGACAATGTTAATACCAAAAAAGATGAGCTTACAGCAGCCATCCAGGACAAAACAAATGCAGCTACAGAAGCCCTTACAAATACAAAGACATTTGTAGAAGAGGTAGTACAAAAGAAAAAGGACGATTTAACAGAGGCTGCTATCGATCACATGGACAGGGTAAGACTTGAGGCTGAAAACACAACAGATGACATTAAACGAACGGCAGAAGACGCATTAAATGCAGCTGCAAATAACAAAACTGAAATAGAAACAAACATCGTGACTAAAATTACAGAAATAACAGATTCTGGGAAAAGCCATATAGACCAAGTTAAACTAGTCACACAAACTAAAGCTGGTGAAGGTAAGCATTCAGCGGAACAAGCGTTCGATCACGTTAAAGACATGTCCTTGGGCGTTTTCGACAAGTTCGAAACCGCTGCTAAGGACAAAGTGAGCGACGCAACGGAGTTGTGGGAGGATCTACACAGCAGCAGTCGAGATACGTACGCGGATATAAAAGACGACGTACACGGGTTAGAAAGCTCAGCTCAGGACACGCTACACAGCTTGCAAAGCTCAGCTGGGAATACGTTCGACAGCTTGGATGATTCCACTCGGGAGGTGATTGGTGACGTGCAAAGTTCCGCACTCAAGGCTGAAGAGACGTCAAAGGAGCTTTTTGGAAGCGCTAAGGACTCCTTCGAAGGATTCACTGTAATTGCTGGTAATAAGCTAGAAGATGTGAAAGGTGCTACGGGTGAGACATTGGAGGAAGCGGGTGAGAGGCTTGATAAAACTGAAAGTGCTATTGTTGAGGATGTTAAAAATACGGGCGCAAACGTAGCAGAGAGTGTTGCGTCTGAAGCTGATAAATTCGCGAGCAACCTCAACGACTTGGGCAACTCTGTGTTTAGCATCTCTGGTAAAGGTGCGTTAATTTAACTGTCATAAAATATTGTTTAATGCATGTGTATTTGAACAGTTTATTCATTTTTGTAACAAAAACTTACAGGTTTCATGAAAGATTCGAGTAAAAAATTACTCGATTCAGAAAAATCACAATCATCGCCACACAAAAAGAGCTCCGGGTAAGTGTTTGTATATACAATATAGAAAGTCTTTGAGGTCAACGTAATGTGAATAGGGCACATTACTAATTCACACGATTTCATACGCAAAGAAATCAATTTTGCATTTTATTTTATTACAATACAATTTTAATATCAAATACTTTTTTTAATTATAAATTAAAACAAACCAAAATCTTTTGAATTATCTTTAGTGAAACAGTATAAAATAATCTTTGAACAATATACAGTTGTTTTAAACAATATGGAACCTAGAATTCATAAAATACAAGTAAAATATTAAATAATATATATTCTACTCCCCTAAAGCACTTTTTTTCTCTATGATTATTTATGTCTTCATAGTTCAGTTATAATGTAATATTTAATGAACAATTGTATTGTAATATGATTACACTGCCTGCTAACACAAGCACCGCCTTACAGAATACCGAAGCTTAAGAAAAAGAAGAAATAGATAACGACCGAGCGAGGGCCATCGAACGAAACATATACAACCTAGATGTAATATTTATTGTTGTTATTTTTATATGATACGCATGTTTTACGATCGATACAATTCTTATCGTGTAAATTTTATTTTATTTTTTTGTCAACTTTGTGACACTTACGCCATTAACGTATAGACATTTTAATTTTCAAGATACAGTCGTTATTTGATGAATATACAATTTTATAACTTAGCTAGTGTTCTGTGGAATATCAGCTGAGATGGTTTGTAGATAGCCATTGTTTAAAGGATTTGACAGACGTGTCAAAATAAACTGACAGATTTTTAAAGGATTTGACAAATGTTTAACGGATTTGACAAATGTCACAAAGTAGACAGTGCTGACGGCTCTTAGAGTTTTTACTATAGTAATTTCTTGTTTTCTATTGTTAAGTGGATTCTTATTGAAGCCAACTCGAATGTACAAATAAGTACAATCAACCAAGATCGTACCGATTTCATAGAAATCGTATTTTACATGTTTAATAAAATCATAAAATATATTAATTTATACAAATTTTTAATTGTCTTTCATCTTGCCTGCATTGTTTTAATCAAATATATTAAAATTTTAATTTATTGGCTACGACTTTACTATATTTTAAAGAGATTTATATTGCGTAATTTATTTTTTATCTGTGTTCTTTATTAAAAAGTCTATGTTGCTTGTACAGTATTTAATCAGGAATCGTGTAATTTCACTTGAAACTTTGTGTATAAAGTGGAAGTGATAATTATTGTAGGAGAGTATGGATGTAGCCATAGCTTTTTCTAGATCTGCTAGGTTATTTATTTTTTTATACCTTCTCTTGTCTTAATAGATATATGTATAAATGTCACAAAATGTGGTTGGTACATAATTTTAATATTTCAAAATAAATCATAAGAAATCTTTTTCGCTGTTTCTCTAGCCTTTTATATTAATTTGCGGTGCTTTAAATGGTAATTAATGTTGTAATTTACTGTTTATGTAGCATTACAGGCACAATGAGGCCATATCAGGTAAAACAGTTGACTCACAATACACACAAATACATTATGTCACCTTACTTCGCAAGATTGATATTGCAAACGTCATTTCAATGGCAAGACCTTGTTTATTTAAAAATTATATTCAGTAGTAGTATAGTAATAATTGGCAGTCATCAAAATGACATTTGTAATTCATGTGTCACGTGTCACAAATGTCACTTTCGCGATGTCACAAGGATGTCACTGCCTGTTTACTGCATTGCACTCGCTTCGGTAAGTTATGTTGCGCACTTCCCGTTCTGCGTACTGCTAAAGTTATTCCCTATTATTTTTCAACGATATAAATATATATTTGACAGATGTTTTTTGTGATGATAATATTAAGATGTTATCCATTTAAAAGATCGCTTTTGAGACTAATAAAATCCAATAAAGAACTAATCAATGTAATGTTTTAAAGATTCTAAATAGTTCTTAATTTTACAGGTTTTTCTCAAAACTGCGTCGCAACCACTGAGAAACGGTGACAGTAAACAATTAATACAATCCACCTAGCTATAAATATTTAATTAATAATTCTTCCATTATACCAATTGCCCGTATGGGGATAATCAAAGAGTAATATAATCTTGTGCTAGGCCCCTAAAGTAAAGCTAGTAAGAAGTTATTTTGTATATACATTTTTATTTTATATTTTGTTATATTAAAGCTATTTAGATTTAAATCAAAGCCCCTTATAAAATTTTCAATCAAATTTTTTTTAATGTTCTGTCGCATTTTTGCACCAATATGTATGTAAGCGAGAAAGTGACAGAATGTTTTGCGTTTTCAGAAATGTTGTGAGGGGAAAAGTATAGAAACGAAGGTAAAATAATGTTTCATTTATGTAACTACCACACATTTAAATGATATATATTTTAATGCATTAAAGCAGTTATTATACTTTTTAATTATAACCCTTAACTTGAAACTATGTGAACAAATTTATTTGTAAATTTTTTATAGTATTAATAGAAAAACGAAATGGTTAATTCATGACTTACTAGGTTTTATAAAATTGCTAGTGGACCCAGGAGATGTCCTGCCTTGTAGGCAAACTAACGAGTCCAACTACGAACCCTCAGCAATAAATGGGACTACTAAACCCTAAAAACAGATACGCTAAAAACATTATACTCCAGTTTTTATAGTTGACACTAAAAAACTAGTGTCACCATCCTCTTTAATTAAGCCTCCCGAGAGGATAATAACATAAACTCAGATGGTGGGATTCTGTGCAGGGACCGCTATAACAATCGCCTCCACCGGATACTGAGGCCAGGACCTGCCTACGTTGTCAGAGCTTTCGACCGGCTGATCAGGCAGCCCACTCCTAGGTTCGTGTCTCGTAGGAGACGCCCTTGCGCTAGTCGCGTCTAAAAATCAAATTCACGTCGAGCCTATGACTCGCTCCAAAATACCGTGTGATATTATCATGGCTGTATAGCCGGCATCAAAAAGCCCTTAAAAATGTTTATATAAATATAAAATATATTTCATTTAAATGTGTATCACTAAGTAATATTTAGATCCCTAGAGACAAAAGATTGGTCAATGTAAAATCGTTGTTTATTTTCTTAGATGTTAAGCTAAGTGGTGAGTAGGTTAAATCCTAACTTATTAAATATGTGTTTGTCATATTTTAAAAATTGGTGACTACGAAAGATTAATGACACGAAAAATTATATTTCTAGCACAATCTTAGTAATTATAATACCTAATACAGTTGTTTTAAGTATATTATGGTACAAATATTTGTTAATTTGCAGGACAACAGTAGGATTTGAGCGATTTTTTAGACTATCAATGTCAATATGATTAAATAAAGTCAATAAACAAAATCAGAGGTAAACCACTTGCAAATGTAGATTTTTGAATTATATTAAATTAAAATCGATTTTATCAAAGTAAATCTATTACCTATATATGCTTGCGAGTTTTGTATAATCCTTTTATTCGGTTGGAATTGCGTTCGTGTGTTCCACAGAGCGACTCTTGCAAAATCTCCCAAACCACGCCATACACCACATTTACAAATTAGTGCTGATGGCGGTTTGTGTTGCTATAGCAACCATAAAAATGTATCGTTTTGCAAATTAATGACTTAAATATTTTAATCTAAAACCATATTTGCCATTAAATACCCTTGTAGTTTTAATTTTATATATTTTTGCAAGTATTACGTATTGAATGAAAAATGTAAGGATAAAATTAAACATGGTTCATAAATGGAAATACCATATTTTAATTACGTTAAAAGTTCTATTAATATATATGTGTTATTGAAATGAGTAAATTTTAAATTTGAATAACTTCAAAATGTTTATAGGTTTAAAACCTATAATTTCTAATGGTGCGTGGTATCACTTATACTTAACTAACGAATACAGTTAACCTCCAAACTTTTAAAGTTCTGGTTACAATTTTATGAGAGGACGAATCAAAATTTTCGTAATTCGTTAGTTTATCATAGGAACTGGCTTATAATGCAATGTCTTGTAGTAGGTACCTATAGTATGTTGAAATATGTTACGTAATTTAAAGAACCTAAGAATTGAATAACAATTATTGTTCTGAATGTACTGTGATGCCAAAAATTTGAGAAAATATCTTTTGTTATTATTATTAGAGTTTATTGTCACCCTATTTACTGCTTTTAGTAATAAATAATTATGATTACAGAGTATTTTTTTTTATTTAATATTCGCCCTCTGCTAACGGTCAACCTCTGCGCACAACATATCAAAATAGTGCACACTCGGATCATAATTTCAAATGTAGTATTGTTTCGATCTTACTTGAATTAGCGAAGAAAGCGCGCCCCCACAATGGGGCCACACAGTGGGCTCATTCTTAATTGACGCGTAATGTGTTGGAACCATCCAAGTGTCTCTCAAGAGCTACAAGGACTGTCACAGCGGCTGCTCCTAAAACAGCTAGTCATTTCCCGTGACGAATCTATAGAGATTCGAGGCATAGGCCTCTAATGCAGACTACGACCATGAGAATCATGACGTCGTTTTCAAACAGAACGATTTATACGCGATCTGGCTACCCTCAGCCTGACATGAATTCATCAATATCGGTCCACAAATGCCGAGATAGGAGTGGAACAACGCCAAAATAAATATCTGCACGTAGATTGATAATAGAGAGCCTCGTAGCGAAGCGGTTTAATAGGTCTACCATGAAGGGAGAGGTATCGGGTACGAATCCCGGTCCGGACAATTATAAATTTATTCGATCTCTGGAAGGGCTTGAAAGTGGCCGGGCGAGTGTCTTAATACTGTTAAACCCGTGGGAGAGCCATGCTGAAGCATATGCGGACGCACTAAATGAGTTGGCTTGTCCGAAGTGATACAGCGGGCTCACAGAATACTTAACGTGAAACGGTACTTGTAACTGTGTTTCACAGAGGTAGTGAGGATATCGGTGGCCCTTAAAAATGACACTTAAGTCGCGTAAAAATCCGGCAACACCAGCAATAAACGGACTGTGGCGCGGTTGGTGATGGGCGGCGGTGTTCTCTTACCATATAGGAGACACACCTGCTCCGTTGTCCGCTA